>OY856409.1:1090782383-1091092383 GCA_963693085.1 Alisma plantago-aquatica | reverse complement strand
GATTCCCCTTGGGCTAAGAGTTGGCCACTGACATGCTCATGTGGTCCTTGTCAGAGTCATACAGTCAGTTTGTCATGAACTATAACATGAATAACTTTGACAAACCATTGACAGAGTTATTGGCCATTGAGAAAAACTGAGACATAAATGAAGAAATACAAGCCCAAGTATGTGATGATGATCAACAAGACAAAGGGGAAGTCTAAAGGCAAAGGCAAAGATAAGAAGAGTTTTAAAACTATCCAGAATCCCATGTCTTCAATTATCAAGGAAAAAGGTGGAGTAAAGAAACAAAGAGGTGATTGTCACCATTCTCACTAGCCTAGATATTGGAAGAGAAATTTCTGACTCTGGTTAGAGGAATTAAAGAAGAAGAAGAAGGATGTCACTGAGGCCTCCACTGCAGGTATAAACAATATAAGATAAATTTCATTAATTCTTAAATTTTGGTATATGATACCAGATGGAGATCTTACACACTGATGTGTAGGATCTAACAAGAAGTAAAAGCCCCCATAGAAGGAAAAAGTTGGACAAGGCCGAACAAGTGTTGAGGAAGCTAAAGTCAACATTTAAAATTATCTTATCCCAATGGGCTTATAGTATAGTTATTAGAACTGCTATTTCATTATGCCATTAGAGGAGAAACATTTTCTTTATGCATCTTGTATGGACAAGGATGATTATCAATAAAGAATTATTAGTGATTCTATTTCAAAGATATGATCTTGCATGGCATTGGCCCTGAAACATCTTGCGATATTTATGTGAAATGATCCAAAGATGAATATTTATAAATTTTATACCAAAATATTATAATTGGCAACTCAAGATTAAAATTACCAATCGTCACATTGTATGTATATATAAGAAATGGATACCTAGAATACATATTGATGTTAATCTAGACTCCCTTGGTTATTGAACCTAAAGAAATATACAATTCTTGCTTGCACACAACGTTACATAATATCCTTCACTAGGTGTTGTGGGAGGATAAGTCTTCCACCAGACTTCATAGATATGATGCATGAAGATCTTATGGAATGAATGCTATAGATAATTACTTATACCTCATTATTCATCTACTGATAATATGATGACATGTATTCAGTAAAATGGAAATCTCTTGAAACGTTCAAAGAGATTAGAAATGAAGCATAATTTTGATGAAAGTATTAAGAAACCTTGACGAGATCAAGTGTTGAAATACTTTCCATCAATATCTTGAGAACCTTCTAAGAAAGAACTATGATAGTGTATCACAATAAAATTCATATGAACATAATGATGTGTCAGAATGAGGGGATTCTACCATGATGAGTCATGATATAATTATCAATTAAACAAGTCTTCTTATATCCTCATAAATATATACCTATCGCTAAATAATATACCATATGAATGGTTTATCAGACATCATATATGATATGATTTGGGAATGTCCCAATATGTCTAAGGTATTAAATCCTCCATTGAGAAAGTTGTTTATTTAAGAAGGTTTATCCATAAACCATGATAGTTGAACATTACTATTAATCCCAATCCAATAACAAATATTGTTTTTGATATGATAACTAAGTTCCTAGAGAATCAGTTGGAGTAAAAGTTGAACTTGAATGTTTGAGGACAATAAAGAGGTACAATGAGAACTAAGAGAATGACTAAGTAAATGTGGAAACTCAGATTCATCATGCAACACAAAATAAAATGGTTATAGTAGAACACATCTTAGATTGGAGATTGTGAATCCAAAAATTCAGATGAGTTGGTCATAAAGGATGAGTCAACTAGTTTACGAGAAGCTATTTTTGAGAAATATGGGATCCATGTAAGCTAACAAGGTAGGACCTTGATAGTACCACCTACATGGAGTCATACCCAAAGGGTGCAATAGGATCTTTGTGACAAAGTGGATTTTAGCATTATAGTAAATTAATTAATATTTTGACTTCATTATATCCATTAATGGTCCTAAATTAATTTTCTTGGCTCATAAATCAATGTTCAGACTCAAATTCGAAATATGAGGATCAATGTAGTTTTTATATACATTATGATACCTCAAATTTGATTCAATCATCACTTTGTTCAAAGAATCAAATTGATACATAAAACTTCATATTTTGGTTATTAAACTTTTTTTCATGGTTCTCCATGTTTTTATGAAGCTGCGATCCAAATTTGAGAACAATTGGACATTCCTACAATTTTCTATGAATTCTTGAAGTTAACACCTTAAAATCCCTTTTATTTGCTTTTATTTCACCTTTTTCTAGGCTATGCCATGTCAGCAATCCAAGGAAAAGGGTCCACGGATGATACTAGCCCTTGGATTGACCCTTCTGCAGATTAGGGCCAGATCACACGGTTAGGGACTTGTCTTCAACCTCCCGCTGATTGCGGAGAGGAATAAATGACGACCGAGATATAGATCTCCCGCTCACGACTCAAGTTCAAAATTCTAAGTGTGCCAAAATCTAGCCCTCGCAAATTCGAACTCAAAGAGACCTAATTTGACTAGCTTTTGTATACCATAGTGCCACCCAAATGAGTTCTTTGCCTCCCCTTCTCTATCCGGCGGCCATGGCTGCTGTTCTAGGTCCACTACCCTAAAATCCTAGCCCCAACACCATAAAAGGGCTCCCAATGACTCACAGACACCTCACCTTGCTCGAGAAATCTCCATTACTCACTATATTGTCCCCGGGCACCCCTTATCTTCCCTGACTTCACCTACTTCTGTAAATGGCACTGCCGTGCAACCCTTTTGGTCTTTCCTTCTGCTCGCCATCTTTACCCATTTTGGAACTTACCGCCACTTCGTGAGGTCGCGAGGATATTAAGAGGCTACTCAGCTTTCTCGATCGGCTTCTCCTACCCCAAATCTCCCTAGAGCCAGTGAGCCTCCTCCTCCTTGTTTTCGGGCTTGTGAGGAACTTGAACGAAGGGAACATACTCGTGAACCGTCAGGTCCAGAGGAGGAAATCAAACTGGCCCAAAAGACCAGCAACCCTGTTTGAACAGGAAAGACTGAGATTGAACTGAAGTATCTCAACTAGCAAGCCACCTTGCTCATGTGGCTTCATCTAGACCCCTCATTTATCATCCAATGATTGGACTTTTTTGCGTTTAAGGTATTTTTTACCACTTCTCTACTCAAATATTCGATTAAATGTACAAATCTTGTTTTAATTGTAGAAAATACATCCTAGCTCCAAATATTATGAACAAGTAGTAAATATTGATCAGAAAAATCTAGTGAATCTATTAAAAATACTTTTGAAACCTGATTCCAAACTATGCTCACTGATATAATTAAATCATGATCTCTTGCTTATTTAATTTGTCAAATGACTCTATTTTGTCATTAAACTATGGTAACCTTATATCTGACTCTGATATCTATTTTGAGACTATAAAATCAGACTTGACCTGTTTTTTGACCTGATTCAACCTTGAATATGATGATGCCATCTTAATATTATACTTGGCCTAGATCTTATGGAATATTATGATATATTGACCTACAAGTTGATCTTTGATTTACTCTTAAAATTAATAGAAACTTGATCTAATCTTGAATACCAATTATGCTAACTATCATGATGATGATCTAGACATTTGATGATGACTTGGATAATGATCATAAAATTAGGGTTTACATATATGATCCTGGAAAACCTAAGTAGGTCATCCACACTTGAAATATTCTTGACACATGAATACTATTTGACATATTGATATAGTATGAATTATAAGTGGATGACCTAACCCTAAGATTGACCTAGGAAAATGTAACTCTAATCTCAAATATTGAAACAATATCTTGATCTTGACCCTTGATCCAAACATTATGTTTTAGGATCTAACTCTAAGGGTCGACCTATTACTAGTGGATCTATACTCAAAATCTTCAGTGAAAGGTACACTATTATATAACTCCTCCTTGATTGTAATGAAGATACTTTTATGTATCTCTTGACTATATACTTGGCTATTTAATTGGATGAGCTACTGTTCCCTATGATTAGTCTTCTATTTTTCTATACTATATTTTGAAAAACATGAAAACATAAATTTCATGCCCATTATGACTGCCTATATATTGATAATGATGATGATATTGATAATGTTGATAATGTTGATATTGAGTACAACAACCCCCTCATTTGGAGGTGGGACTTGTACATTGGCTTCCTATGTTCCTATGGTGAGAAGGATCCTAGTGACCTTCCCATTGCGTTGGGGTAATAGAGTCACACAAAATGTATAAGTATGCTTCTCGAATTATAGCATAATGGGAACTCGTAATAAAAGTTGAATTATTTGAAAAACTTGTCGAATAAATGTTGGTTTTGCAAATTGCTTATTATTCTTTTGAATATAAGTCATGCCAAGTATACTTAATTTCTTATAAACTATTTTACTTGATTTTGATAGAGTACCGTGCAATTGCATGATTGTTTCTTGATTTTTTTGATTTTAGGCAATACAAATGGAATACTGAATAAGATCACTTCCACACTCTACATACTCTGACGACAAAGATAAATCAGATAAATCTCCATATTGGGTTAGTTTGTTCTTTATATCTCCAATTTTTGAGTTATTATTTCTTATTGTATATTCCAGTGTGATAGATCCTATCGGACCACTCAGGGACGGGTGCTTCAATCCCTTTACCAATGTCTAGGCAGTGAGATTGGGATTGGGGTAAGAATGGTTCTGTGACAGTTGGTATCAGATCTTACACACTCTCATATACTTTAAGTAAATAATTTCTCAAGTCTCTCACACCCAAGGAACCCTAAAGTCCATAATGGTGAAAATTGAGGTGTCTAGGCTCAGGGTCCTCGCATAATTTCTCCTATCTGTCTTCATGGTGGCTGAGATCCCTCGCTCTACCTAGACTCAGTTGATCCAGAACTGGACCTAAAGGTTCTCTTATAAACCTTATAGAGTCTTCTAGCATCTCATCTCTTCTTTAAGGGCTATCCTAAGCCACCCATATAGATTAATATTAGGTAGTATTCTCATCTCCTCATGTGGTCCCTTCTTGTGATCTTTTACCACATGATGTCTCGATTATGGGTAGCATATGCATGGGAAAAATGAATATTAATAGAAATTTTTGAAAGTTGATACCATGATCTGACCTTAGTTTGAAAACTCAATTTTGATCCATGAATCTTGGAATAAAGTACTCATGTACCCCTAATATCATGAACACTTAATTCAGCTAAAATTTGACTAGATGCTTTTTATGTTTGAGGTAAATGATATGAATTATGATATGGTGAAATAAGGATGACTTGTACCTTATACCTCATTGTTGATGAGGTCTCTATTTGATTAAGTCCATGTTGCCCTATTGTTGATTAAAACTCAAACATAGTTAAGAAAACTCGTATCCTATTTTATACACACCTTGACCATGTTATCAAGTGACTAAGTCTAGGACTCACAAAATCATGATGTAAGACCTATGATACAAAAACTAGTTTTCCTATTGACCATTGATGACTTTTTCAATCTCAATTTTGATATGACGATGGGCTAGATTTTGCACTATTATGCTATAATTCCTCGAATGCCAAATTAAAATCCTCAATTTCCAAATTTTATCTCTACCTTGATCATGAAAGGAAAGGAATACAAATCTTGACATTACTGCCCTATTATCTTGAATTTTGATGTTATGACCTTGTAAAACATGCTTTGATCATTGATACTCTCCCTATTTGAATAAGCTCAATGGATAATGATCAATGTAAATAATGTGCTAGATTAGGGTAGTAGTTGACTCATGACTCCCCTAACCTAGGTCACATCCCTATTATGACTACCTCTAAGTTTTCATCCTATTGATTATTTCGAGTTTGGAAAGGTATTCCCTTTTACCCTGTTTGGATTGGTTGACCTATGCCTAATAGGTTAAACCCATGGTTGATACTCAATCTTAAATATTGATTTGCTAATGACCTTGACATATGTCAATATTGACTATAGCTTGGGGTTGACTTCCTAGATAGACCTAGGTCTAGATCATTCATCAACCTTGGAAACCATGATAATGAAATTTTGACACGTTGATGAAATATTGCTTGAATATTGTTGCTAGAAATTGAATATATATGAGTGATCTCCCCTAAGGTTTAAATAGGAATATAAACCCTATCTTTGGAATTGTTATACATATGATCAAATTCTGGACCTATAACTTTTGATGCTTAAAATCTCGACTCTTGATACTGATATATAATATTGTGACTCACAATTATCAAATCTCAATAATGATACAAATCCTATGATCACACTATTTGGATATTGAGATATATGACTGATGGCTTCAAAATCCTAAATCTTGAAATTTTGAAATGATGACTATGTTGATACTCTCGATTTATGGATTAGTGTTTATCTCTCATTAAGACTATGGTGGGACCTCCCATTGATTTTGGAGCTCGAAATCATGACATTGAAAGTATGATGTTGTCTCAAAATGTTGAAATGTGGAATCTCAAATCATGGATGTATAACCCCACCTAGGCCAATGTAGAATCTAAGACGCTGAGATTTTGGGATTGAAAGTTACCTTGTACACTTGACTCGAAGACTCTATTTGTTTGACCTAAAATATGATCTCTCCAAATTTGTGATCAATAGGATTATCTCCATATTTGTGACTCATATGATGACTTTGAATGATTATGTTTTGACCTTGATACTCAATTGCTCGATGATGAAATGATGTTGGTAACAAGTTATTTATGATATGAAATAAGGAATTCCAATTATGATTGTTGAACTAGTTGAATTTTGAGGACATAATTTTGATTATATAATTGAGGATGTTTATGTAATTGAGGATATGATCTGGATTTGAATAATTCTAATTTTGAGGATATTTTTGAATTTTGGGGACAAAATTCCTTTTTAAGATGGGAAGGATGTGACAAAGTGGAATTTAGAATTATAGTAAAGTAATTACTCTTTTGACCTCATTATATCAATTAATGGTCCTAAGATAATTTCCTTCGCTCTGAAATCAATGTTGAGACTCAAATTCGAAATATGGTGATCAATGTAGTTTTTATACACATTATAACACCTCAAATTTCATTCAATCATCACTTTGTTCAAAGAATCAAATTGATACATAAAACTTCATATTTTGGTTATTAAACTTTTTGTAAAGGTTCTCCACATTTTTATGAAGCTGTGATCCAACTTTGAGAACAATTGGACATTCCTACAATTTTCTATGAATTCTTGAAGTTAACACCTTAAAATCCCTTTTATTTGCTTTTATTTGACCTTTTTCTAGGCTATGCCATGTCAACAATCCAAGGCAAAGGGTCTGTGGATGATACCAGCCCTTAGATTGACCCTTCTCTCGGATCACAACCAGATCGCATGGTTGGGCACTTGTTTTCAACCTCCAGCTGATTGCGGGGAGGAATAAATGACGACTGAGATACGAGATCTCCCGCTCACGACTCAAGTTCAAAAATATAAGCGAGCCAAAATCTAGCCCCCACAAATTTGAACTCAAAGAGACCTAATTTGACGACCTTTTGTATACCATAGTGCCACCAAAATGAGTTCTTTGCCTCCCCTTCTCTGTCCGGCGGCCATGGCTACTGCTCTAGGTCCTCTACCCTAAAATCCTAGCCCCAACGCTATAAAAGGGCTCCCAATGACTCACAGATACCTCACCTTGCTCAAGAAATCTCCATTGCTCACTCTTTTGTGCCCGAGCACCCCTTATCTTCCCTGACTTCACTTGCTTCTGCAAATGGTGCCGCCGCCCAGCCCTTTTGGGCTTTCCTTCTTCTCGCCACCTTTCCCCGATTTGGAACTTACCGCCACTTCATGAGGTCGTGAGGATATTAAGCGGCTACTCGGCATCCTCCATCGGCTGCTCCTACACTAAATCTCCCTTTCACTGGTGAGCCTCCTCCTCCTTGTTTTTGGGCTCGCCAGGAACTAGAACGAAGGGAACATACTCATGAACCGTCTGGTCCAGAGGAGGAAATCAAACCGGCCCAAAAGACCAGCAACCCCGTTTGAACCGAAAAAATTGAGATTGAACCAAAGTATCTCAACCAGCAAGCCACCTTGCTCATGTGGCTTCATCTAGACCCCTCGTTCATCATCCAACATTTGGACTTTTTTGCATTTAAGGTATTTTTTACCCCTTCTCTACTCAAATATTTGATTAAATGTACAAATCTTATTTTAATTGTAGAAAATACATCCTAGCTCCAAAAATTATGAACAAGTATTCAATCTTGATCAGAAAAACCCAGCAAATCTATTAAAAATACTTTTAAAGCCCGATTCCAAATTGTGCTCACTAATATAATTAAATCATGATCTCTTTCCTATATAATATGTCAAATGACTCTATTTTGTGATTAGACTATGGTAACCTTATATCTGAGTCTGATATCTATTTTGAGACTATAAAATCAGACTTGACCTATTTGTTGACCTGATTCAACCTTGAATATGATGATGCCATCTTAATATTATACGTGGCCTAGATCTTGTGGAATATTATGATCTATTGACCTAAAAGTTGATCTTTGATTTACTCTTAATATTAATCAAAACTTGATCTAATCTTGAATACCAATTATTCTAACTATTATGATGATGATCTAGACATTTGATGATGACTTGGATAATGATCATAAAATTAGGGTTTACATATATGATCCTAGAAAACCTAAGTAGGTCATCCACACTTGAAATATTCTTGACACATGAATACTGTTTGACATATTGATATAGTATGAATCATAAGTGGATGACCTAACCTTAAGATTAACCTCAGAAAATGTAACCCTAATATCAAATATTGAAACAATATCTTGATCTTGACCCGTGATCCAAACATTGTGTTTTAGGATCTAACTCGAAGGGTCGACCTATTACTTGTGTATCTATACTTGAACTCTTCGGTGAAAGGTACACTATTATATAACTCCTCCTTGACTGTATTGAAGATACTTTTATGTATATCTTGACTATATACTTGACTATTTACTTGGATGATCTATTGTTCCCTATGATTAGTCTTCTATTTTTCTATACTATATTTTGAAAAACATGAAAACATAAATTACATGCCCATTATGACTGCCTGTATATTGATAATGATGATGATATTGATAATGTTGATATTGAGTACAAAAACCCCCTCATTTGGAGGTGGGAGTTGTACATTGGATTCCTATGTTCCTATGGTGAGAAGGATCCTAGTGACCTTCCCCATCGCATTGGGCTAATAGAGTCACACAAAATGTATAAGCATGCTTCTCGAATTACAGCATAATAATAAAAGTTGAATTGTTTGAAAAATTTATCGAATAAATGTTGGCTTTGCAAATTGTTTGTTATTCTTTTGAATATAAGTCCTACCAAGTTACTTAATTTCTTATAAATTGTTTTACTTGATTTTGATAGCGTACCGTGCAATTGCATGATTGTGTCTTGATTTTCTTGATTTTAGGCAATACAAATGGAATACTGAATAAGATCACTTCCGCACTCTACATACTCTGATGACAAAGATAAATCAGATAAATATTTGTATTGGGTTAGTTTGTTCTTTATATCTCCAGTTTTGAAGTTATTATTTCTTATTGTATATGTCAGTGTGATAGATCCTATCGAGCCACTCAGGGATGGGTGCTTCAATCCCTTTACCACTGTCTAGGTAGTTGATAACACCAATTTTTGTGACGTTTTTGCCCTTTATTTTGTTATCAAAACTGCCCTTTTCTGCTATTTTCCTCTATTTTATTAGCACTTTCGCAATAATTGGCCAAGCAATGCTCTTAATCCAATTTGCCTATCTTTTGCAGAGTTTTCCTCGTTTTTGGGCAATAAGGCCGCTCCGGCCCATGAATAAGTCCAAGCCTGTCTCGGCCTCCCTGACGCCCGATACAACCCCTGCCCGACAGGGGTTGGGCGACACAAAGACGCTCGACAAAGAGGTGCCGCGTGAGAAGAAGCTGACAGATGACACGCCTTCTACCCGACAGGGAGCCCGGCTCGCCCCGACAACCCAACTTTTCAGGCGTCACAGCCACCCACCGGCAGGCGCGCCGCCCGTCACGTGACCAATAGCAGACACCTCCGCGCCGAGCTATACCTGTATCGGCCGTCCATCGACCGGCGCTTAAGGGGGCCACGTGGCGCTTCGAGCACCATAACTCCTCCCGGCCAGCTAAGTATAAATAGCAGCTACAGGGAGCCGAAAAAAAAGGTCGGAGTTTTGAGTTTTAGAATTCGGACAGTTGGGAGTTGAGCTATCTTCCGAGGAGACTGCGAGAGCATACGAGTCATGCCCCAGTGCTTTTCTCAGGCGACACTAGGTGAGCTTCTCCTCATCCCGAGAGGGAGGGGACAGTTCACTTAGGACCATCCCGGGCGACACTGCGGGCCGATACCGGCCGACGTAGATGAGCGACACAAGTACCCGACAACAACAATGCGTTGCTCTTAGCCCGACACGATATCAAACCGATACGCTTAGCTTGTCGGTGTGTGCTGCCCGAGAGGGTGTGCCGCCCGACATGAGCGTATCGTCTAGGGTCCTTGAGCGATACGGTCGACAGTCGGTGTGTGCCGCCCGAGAGGGTGTGCCGCCCGACACCTCTGTATCGGGCTAGGCCTCTGACCGATATCGGGCAGGAGAGCTACAGCTCCCAGTCATCCTTCTACATCAAGGAGGCGACACCTATCTTTACTTTCTGTCATTTAATTCCTTACTTATGCATTATAATTAAGACCCTTTATTTGTCTATGGAAATGGAAGATGCTTAATTACTTGTTTCTCTATGCTTGGTGCAAAATGTTGGATGACTTCTATGTTTGATATCCAAACTCTTTCTTGCATGTTTGGATCGCGTTTCGCTTAGCTAACGAATCGTGTTTGCCCATCGCAACAACTTCGAGAGTTGTGTTGTGGCTCTAGTGTTTGGTCCGATTCTGGAGTACGAGAGTGCCTGGAACGGAGTTGCTTTAGTGACCTTTCCACTCTAATTTTAGTCCAGTGACCTCGAGAGGGGCGCTGATGCCTTGTTAGAGGTACCCGCTTCGAGAGGAGGGGTACAGGACTGGTTCTACCGCCGCTTGTCTTACCAGAGTTTTACCCTTCGTACCTCGCTTTAGCTCGAGCAATATCTTTCTAATTCTGTTGCATGAAAACCCCTAAAAACTGCTAAATGACTAAAATCTTAAATCTCTCTCGTAGCTCCACTTGGAGATAGTTTTCTTTGTTTTATTTGTGACATCTTATTGCTTCCCTTTTTGGGAATTTATCTCTCTTTATACCTACCGGAGTGTAGCGTATCGATTCCGTGTTCTCAACACTACCCCCCTTGTCCCTGTATTCGACCCCGTATATGTACTTCGACCCCGTAAACAAAGTTGCGGGGGCCTAGAAGGATTCAGGTTTATAAATGTAAAAGCTCGACTACCTCAAATCTGTCTCCAATTTTAGGACGCGCGATTTAGGCCGGTCAACTTTTTGGCACCGCTGCCAGGGATAAGGAAAAAACGGTACTGTTGACGAATCTAAATCCACTAACTACACTCCTGTGCCTCAAGCTTAGCAATGAGTTTGACAGCACTCTTTTTCTTTTTTCTTGTCTTTCCTTACTATTATTCTTTGCTTGAAATTAATAAATCTATTTTCTAACCTTGATTTCTCGTGTCATCTCAGGAACCTTAAAGAACGGTGACCTATTCCTTCGAGACCTGACGCCATGTCTCGTTGCGAGAAATCTCCGTTTGAAGGTGAATGTCAAGGCCGAGATGAGATTTCACACCAGCCCAGCCTGGTTGGCCAGTTGCATTCTTTCATAAAAAGGCAAGACTATCATCAACCAGTTGGTGCAGGGTGCACTTCCCAGCCCTGGAACTCAGAATTCCATGCAACACCAGATGGCAAGTCTGCGGATGCGCCAATGGGAGGTCGATCAACGATTGGCCCAGATGGCGGCTCTGATAAAGAACCCTGCGGGAAAGACACTCTCATATCCGAAAACTGCCAGAATGGCGGTACTGAGGTCTGGAAAGACGGTGGAGCGCACAGCTGATGCTGAACCAGAACCTGAACCGAGGTCGGAGAGTATCATTCCAGCAGAGGGTGAAGGTGGACAAGCAGAAGCCCAAGAGCCTGCACGGAAGCCTTCCGATGAGCTACCTGGTAGGAGGAATTCTTATGCTCCAAGGTTGCCATTCCCGCATAAGCTGATCAAGGCAAATCTGAAAAGGTGTCACGAAAGGTTCATGGACTCGATCAGGAAACTGCATCTTGAAGTCCCCTTCCTTGACGCATTGGAAGAGATGCCTATGTATGCCAAGTTCCTTAAAGACCTTATCACAAAGAAGAGAAGGGGAGGAAGGACAGAGATAGTGTATATAGCTTCTTCCTCCTCCACCTTCTTGAAGCCCGACACGCCAAATAAGAGAAGGGATCCTGGAGCCTTCACAATCCCGTTCGCCATCAGAGACAACGTCGAGCGCAAGGGTCTAGCAGACTTGGGGGCTAGCATAAGCCTCATGCCCCTAAGTTTCGCACAAAGGGTGGGTTTGACCGCCATGGTTCGAACCAACATGCGGATTGAACTGGCAGATCACACCTTTAAGAGACCCGTTGGCATTGTCGAAGATGTGTCGATCAGGGTTAGTGACTTCTTCATCCCTTGCGATATAGTCGTCATCGACACAGCTGAAGACCCCCGTTGCCCGGTCATCTTTGGTCGCCCCTTCTTGGTGACATGGAGAGCGTTGATTGATGTTTCCGAGGGGATGATCACCTTAAGGGTCAGAAACGACCATATCGACTTCAAGCTAAAGAGATCATGAAGAGCCCGTCCCTATCTGAATCAACATGTTTTGCAGATAGCTACAATAAATTCTGCGAGGAAGTAGAGGAAGATATCTGGACAGTAGACCCCCTCTTGAGGGCTATAAACTGTCAAGATCCCGACCTCGAAAATCCTGAGGTCGCGAAGCACCTCAACCTTCTCAACCTTTCTGACAAAGATTTGCAAGGAGAGGATATAGAGGTGGAGTCTGCGAAGTATGCCTCTCTCGAGGAGGAGCCTCGGGAGAAGGCACCCAGACCAAAGCTAGAGTATGAGTTCTTAGATGAAGAGCACAGAAACCCCGTCATCATAAATGCCGATCTTTCAAGCAACCAGCTGGACCGACTCCTTGAGGAGTTAAGGCTCCACAGGAGGGCTATAGGATATTTAGTAGATGATATCAAAGGCCTTAGCCCCGCCCTGTGTATGCATCCCATCAACTTGGATGAATCTGCCAAGCCTCTGGCTCAACCCCAGAGGAAGATGAACCAGATGCTCAAGGAGGTCGTCAAGAAAGAGGTAATAAAGCTTAGGGATGCAGGGATCATTTACCCAATCAGCGATAGCAATTGGGTAAGTCTGATCCACGTGGTGCCCAAAAAGGGTGGAATGACGGTGGTTAAGGGTGAGAAGGGCGATGAGGTGGCGGTAAGGACCGTCACTGGCTGGCGGATGTGCATAGATTACCGAAAGCTAAATCAGGCTACAAAGAAGGATCATTTTCCGCTACCTTTTATTGACCAAGTTCTTGAAAGGTTAGCGCATCACGATTTCTTTTGTTTTCTTGATGGCTTTTCAGGTTTTTACCAGGTACTCATCTTGCCCGACGATCAAGAGAAAACAACATTCACCTGCCTTTACGACACTTATGCCTTCCGAAGGATGCCCTTCGGACTCTGCAACGCCCCCGCCACCTTTCAATGATGCATGATATCGATGCTCTCGGATTTTCTAGAAGACATCATAGAAGTTTTCATGGACGACTTTTCCGTCTATGGGAAGGACTTCGATAGCTGTCTGAAGAATCTATCATTGGTCCTTCAAAGGTGCGAGGAGAACAGCCTAGTTCTAAACTGGGAGAAGTGCCATTTTATGGTGCGGGAGGGCATCGTTCTCAGGCATAAGATCTCGAAGTGTGGGATCGCGGTGGACGCAAGCAAGGTTGAAGCAATATCCAAGCTTCCTCCACCGAGATCCGTGACGGGGGTGCGAAGCTTCCTCGGGCACGCGGGATATTACGAAAGATTCATCAAGGACTTCTCAAATATTTCCAAACCGCTGTCCAATCTTCTGGTAAAAGATGTTGAATTTGTTTTCTCTAACGATTGTCTAAGTGCTTTTCAGGCCCTTAAAAATGTTTTAATATCACCACCTATCCTTCAAGCACTGGAATGGGGTTTACCTTTTGAGCTGATGTGCGACGCTAGTGACTACGCGGTTGGAGCAGTCTTGGGGAAAAAAAAAGACAAAAAGCACCACGTGATTTGCTACGCTAGTCGCACGTTGGACGAGGCTCAAGTAAACTACACAATAACTGAGAAAGAGATGCTCACGATCGTCTTCGCGTTTGATAAATTCAGGTCATATCTCGTTGGAGCCAAGGTCAAGGTATACACAGATCACGGGGCTATAAAATATTTAATGCAAAAGAAAGACGCAAAGCCCAAACTGTTGAGGTGGGCCTTGCTGCTCCAAGAGCTCGACCACAAAATTATTGACAAGAAGGGCACAGAGAATGTGGTCGCAGACCACCTATCAAGAATCATGACTGAGAAAGAGAGAGGGCCTCCAATCAACGACGAATATGCCGACAAAGCCCTGATGTTGGCAGAAGCTCAAGAAGAAAGTTTACCCTGGTTTGCAGACATCTGCAATTATCTTGCCTGCGGAGAACTGCCTCCTGACATCACATACAATTAGAAAAAGAAGCTATTTGCGGATGTCAAAAACTACTACTGGGATGATCCTCTCATGTTTAGAAGATGTGCTGACAACTTATACAGGCGGTGCATCCCAGAGGAAGAGACCGCTGACATCCTGAAAGAATGCCACGCCTCCCCCTATGGTGGACACCTGGGTAGCGAGCGAACAATTGCAAAAGTGCTACAGTCAGGTTTCTACTGGCCCACCTCGTTTAAAGACGCTGCACAATTTGTGAAAGTTTGCAAGGAGTGCCAGTTTACAGGAAACATAGGGCGGAGGAATGAAATGCCAATGGCAAGCTGGATAGAAGTAGAAATATTTGACGTTTGGGGGATCGACTACATGGGACCGTTTCCCCCATCTCGGGGGTATCAATACATACTCATGGCAGTAGATTATGTATCGAAGTGGGTGGAAGCGATAGCCACCCAAACCTGCGACGCCAAGTCGGTTATCAAGCTCTTCGAGAAGACCATCTTCCCTCGTTTCGGTGTACCGCGCACTGTGATAAGCGACAGAGGGTCACACTTTGGAGAAAGACAGTTTGAAGCACTTCTGTGCAAGTACGGAGTGAGGCACAAGATTGCTACACCCTACCACCCACAGACGTTAGGGCAGGTAGAGGTTTCCAACAGGCAAATCAAGCAAATCTTGGAGAAAACTGTCAACCGAACGAGGAAAGACTGGTCCATGAAGCTTGACGACGCACTTTGGGCCTACCGTACTGCTTACAAAACACCCATTGGAACCACCCCCTACCGACTCATCTACGGAAAATCCTGCCACCTGCCTTTGGAATTGGAACACAAGGCCCTTTGGGCAATCAAGTTCCTAAATATGGACCTCGACAAAGCTAGAGAAAAGAGATTTTTGCAACTCCAAGAGCTAGAAGAGCTGAGGATGACTGCCTACGAAAATGCAAAAATCTACAAACAGAGGACAAAGTTGTGGCATGATGCCCATCTCAGGAGAAAGGATGTAAGCGAAGGAGACAAGGTCTTGTTATTCAAGTCCTCTATTCGTCTTTTCCCTGGGAAGTTGCAAACAAGGTGGTCTGGACCATTCACAGTGTCAAAGATATATCCATCAGGAATGATGGAGCTCTACGACAAAGACGATCCGACCAAGGCCTTCCAGGTAAATGGGCATAGGGTGAAAAGGTTCTATGAAGACGAAGCGTTTGTCAGGAGGGCAGAAATCAGTCTGCAAGATATGGGTACAGTTGAGGGCTGAATAAAATGATCCTATACTGGTCGAGCTGGCGACGCAAACCCCAGCGCTCCTCGGGAGGCAGCCCGAGTTCTTCTTTCTTTCTTGCATAGAATAGGTTGCTTTTTTCTTATAACTAGCAAAAACAAACTTTATGAATTGTAATAAGGAACGAGCCAGAGCACGCGCCGAGTATCCCGACTCTTCTGTTTTATGGGTCATCGCTGAATTTTCCGAAGCTTTGACGAGCATTTCTGTCTGAGGACGGGAGGACTCTGCCCTGATTGATGATGTTTTGCCCGTAAAATGCTTTTCCCAGCTTTGTTTTAAGTTTTTTTCGGTCGCCTGTTTTAGGCTGTGTCGGGCAGCAGCTCAGCTGGCACGCAAAATCACTGGTATCGGGCTGGAGTTTCTTGGGTGCCGCAAGCGTCGCGATGGTTGGCATCCCCGAGCAAAAAATGCCCTTATTTTGGCTGACGGGACCGTCGTCTCGGGAACGACCTGTCTTAAACGATCGATGTGCGCGCCCAGATCTGACCGATTTGCCCCCAGCTGAACTCGGTATATATATGAAAGGGGGGACCATCGTGCCGGGCTACCGTACTTTCTCTTTTTAGCCACCTATAACACATGCAGTAGCCCGCCTTTGCTCGCGTGTCGGCCATCTTGCCTTCACCCTGGTATCGAGCGATGGCTCCAATGAGTAAAGGTATAGCCCGACATGATTTCCGTCTGACATGTTTGTCGCCTGACATGATTATCGACAGATAACCTTGTCGCCCGACATGAGTTTTCTTAGCGCACGATGCTTATCGGGTTTACGTACCTTGCAGATTTTGTATCGCCCGACAAAGTTAAGCGCGACATAACGACCGATGGTGTTTGACTGATACCCATATCGGGCGACACATTTTCTTTTGTACAATCCTTTCAGGCAGTTGCTTTTTGGCGGTCTTATCGGTCGATATACCTCTATCGGGCGGTATGTCTTACCGCGCGGCACTCTTCGTATCGCCCAGTTTTGTATCAACTTGAATTTTCTTTTGACGAACGATACCCGGAGATTGTAATAAGTCTATCGAGTTTCTTTTTCCTATCTAACATATAAACGGTCAATAAACTTGATAACAGGAAAAATGGCGGCTGCAGATGAAGCAACAACTGTCGGGCAGAAACGTAGAAATTCCAAGGCAGTGAGCCGTCGACTAACGCAGATAGAATGCGGGGAGATTTTTCTTGATATGGTAGCCTCAGAGGATGGTCACTTTCTTATAATAGTCTGTCTTCTGCGGTGGTTTAG
Source organism: Alisma plantago-aquatica (assembly GCA_963693085.1). NCBI lineage: Eukaryota > Viridiplantae > Streptophyta > Magnoliopsida > Alismatales > Alismataceae > Alisma > Alisma plantago-aquatica. The sequence continues at coordinate 1,091,075,058 of OY856409.1, read as the reverse complement.
GACCATCTACAGAGACAGCACGAGTCTTTTGCGGGTGACTTCCGGATGGAATCTGGGCATTCTGGTTCCATCTTCTTGAGGGGGAAGCAGCCACAAGTGTCCGCACTTGCAGACGTTGTTTCCAAATGAGAAAGAAGGAGGCTGCAACAAAGAAGCATATTGAAGCTTCTCGACCGACAACCTCCCAATGGCATGCTGCAACTTCGTAGGAGCATATTGCAGCACACCAGTGAGCTAACCCTCACTGGATAAACATTACCTTACCCTGTCTTCTTCACCACTCTGGGACAGAGTGCGGAGTAAGTTTGGGGGGGGGGGGTACCCATGTTCCAGTGAGGGAGGTATAAAGTTCTTTTCCGCTTCAAGCTCTTCACATTTTCTGGCTTACTTTATATCTGATGTGCTTATGTATGTTCTTATGGCTTATTGTATATCTGATGTACGCATGTATGCCATATAAAAAATATATATATTTTTTCAAAAATCTTTCCTTTGCTTATTTTTGTTCCCATGCATATGTACAAAGTCACTATATTAGTAAAAACCCTGATGCAACTGCTTGCCAAGTTTATTTTCTTTGTGTTGAATGTGACGCAAGTCCTGTTATATCTTTTTGATAATGCTGCTTCAAATGAACAAAAGAATATGTTTTGCCATGTCAAAAATTTCAAAAATACAATAATCTCGCAAACAGTTAAGAGACGAGTATGGAGAAGGAAAAAGCTGCCCAAACAGTAGGAATCTCTTTGTTCCCCTTACCCAACAAAATTCCCAAAAAGAGAGAGAAGCCTTATGAGCGTGAATAAAAGCATGAGAGTTGTGCCCAATAAAAAGAAAAAAAAATAATATAAAATATATATATATACACCACTTGTTTTCCAAAAGTACCCATCTTTAGGCATGGTAGATCCGGGGCAGTGGTACGTAGGATGTGAAATCACTGCTCTAAAGCCAACTGGCTTGGACTGCAGGGACCACTTGCCCGTTAACGGACCCTTACCAGGATGGACTGATGGGAGACAAGAATGAAAAACCCAAAAAGCCTTAGCCTACCCTATACACAACTTTCTGCCCCAAAAAGAAAGCTGTTTGGTGCGTAAGCTAACTTTGGAGTCATACAACAAAATCTCACCGAAGCTGTAGAGAAAAATTTTACTGAAATAATAAGGCAAGGAAACACATAGTCTTTTGTTTGCAGTGAAGCATTAGTGAGATTGGGATTGGGGTAAGAACGGTTTCATGACAATATTATAGCAAATACCTACATGGATAACATAAAATGACAAATTGGTTGAATGGTTTTTGAATCAGTTCAAGTTGTTGAATATGATAGAAATTTCATTTCTAGTTGTCAAGCTTGTTGTTGTAGTTAAAATAGACCAAGGGAATTTGCATATGTAGATTAAATCAGATTCCTTAAGGGATTACATCATAGGATGTGTGCGTGACACAACTTGAACGGTTTTATAACTTCAAAAATGCAATTGAAGTCTATAAACTAAAACATTCAATCTAGGATTGAAACAAGAAACTCAGAAAAGAGATCTTTTGACTTGATAAGATAGTCAAAGAGTTTGTCTTAAATCAAGATAAAAGATGAATATGTGATTACAAAAGATTTTGTGGGAGCATGTATGAAAATTTCACATATGATTTAGGATAACATCTTAATATTTTGAATATTGAGATTTGGCATGAACAATACCTTCAACAATGAAGGATAAAGTGAAACATATTATGAGATAAGGATCAAGACCTATGAGGTAGTTCTTGAATGTTTCACAATGAGAGTTTAAGAACATAAAATAGCAATGTGTTGAAAAGTTCAAAATGTAAGGATTCAGTGAGAGAGAACCTGGATTAGTCTCTCATGAACCTTGTGCTCCAATTCTTGTGAAGAATGGAAATAACATGATTAAGATTCCATGGGCCAAATCAACATTGTATCTAACATGTAAGCTATTAACACGCTTATCCCATATAATCTTATTTGTACTGGACATGACAAGCTGACATAAACTCCAATAAGGATTATTGGAAAGTCATTAAGGACATCCATTAGTACTTATGAAGTATTAAGGATAACATTGCTAGTCAATGATGATAGCAGACAAAGTACGAGTTGGATGTAACGTGTTACATGGATGCAAGCTTTCATAAATGACAAAGCTGATCATAGATTAAAATATATTTTGAAAGAGACAAGTGATGTTATTAGTTGGAAGGGTTCCAAACCAACAACCATTAATTCTATTTTACAATAGAAGCCGAGTATACTTGTGTTGTGAACACAGAGTGATATTATATGGATCTAAAAGGTTCATATGATGAACTTATAGATGTTTAGACCATTGAATACTTTGTAGAGATACTATAACAACAATGGAGCTAATTGTTAGGCAAGAAATATAAGATACCATATTATGGTAGTTTCATCTTAGAATGAAGAAATAAGACACATGCAATATACCAAATGTAAGAAAAGTGTTGTTAACCCGCTGAATAGGCACTAGCGCAGTAGAAGCATGTTGGACATGTTTAGATCACTGAGGATGAGATCCATGGGTTATTGGCTCTAAGTGCAAGTGGGGGTCTGTTGGAAAGGTGTGCCCATAGATTCAATCATATGATGATTGACACGGCATAATTACCTATAAGGAATTGATTAATGATAATATACTAGTAAACACACACGTGCACATGCACGAATTTTCCTGATCCGATAAGATTTTTTTTAGTTTTTATATAAAAGTAATATAATTATTTATTTTAAAAATAATTCTAGATATATTGAAGTAACGAAGAAAACAATTAATGCATTCACATGTAGTAATAAATCAAAAGAAATGAGAATATATAATATTTGTGTACCAAGAAACAATTGCACGTACAAGGTGGTAGTTGTCCTAAACGTAAAACGAAGTCAGGCATATTTAATATATTATTTATTTTTTTGCATTTCGTAGTTTCATTTACCTTAGAAAAATGTTGAGCCGTTATGTATATGTTTTTTTTTTGTTAGACATACTAAAAAATAGAAGGGATCATGCACAGAATAAAAGAGACTTTGGTTGAAAAAAGAGGAACAAACGTGGAATTTTATGTACTTACAGAAAAAGAGAGACATGATAGGTGGAAATAGGGAGGTGGGAGCACGACATGCGACAAAGTTGTGACATAACATAAAAGGTGGGAATATATTGGAAGATAAAGAGTTAGAGAGAACCAAAATATAAGTGTTGAACTTTGCACATTTCATATTATGCGACCTGTATTCAACTTTACATGTATACAAAAGCCAATTCATTTTCATTTGTTCTGTAAAATTTATATTGACTGACAAAGAATTCAGTATTTGATATCATACTTATTAATAAGCTCACATGTTTCCTTGATATAATTCCAATTTATTATAAAGAAAACGTTAACTCATAGATATTGCATCTATGATCTGCCAAATATGCCATGTATATGGTATTAACCATTCGCCATTCCACAACCAATATATGGTGCACGTGTAAAACTATCAACTACTTTTATACTATGATTAGGAGGTTATGTATACGTGGAAAGTCAAGCGATCTTATTTAAATTGTCCCATACTAACCAAATACAATGTTAGAGTTCAAACATGTTACAAATGGGTTTGAAAGTAATAGATAGATATGGTGAGTGCATTTCTAGATTCTACTAAGGTGGTTCTCGCATGGGTACATAGTGTAAGTTAGAAACGCTTTTTTTTTTCCGTATCTTCCTTGAGTAGTCATGCTTCTTTACGCTGCTGCAGTATACTACAATGGAGTTGTGGCACAAAATGAAGCAATGAACAAATATCATTGATCTCACCATATACTAATATACTTGTTGTGCTCGCTTCCAGCAATATACTACAGTAGAGTGGTGGCACAAAATGAAGCAATGAACAAATCTCATTGATCTCACCATATACTTGTTGTGCTCGCTTCCAGTAGTATACTACAATGGAGTGGTGGCACAAAATGAAACAATAAGCAAATATCATTCATCTCACCATATACTTATTGTGCTCCTGGAAGCGAGCGTAATTCAGCTTCCAATGTCCTGCGCTCCCTATGCCTACCATGTAATTAATGTCATTATCCACCAAATTCTGCGCTCCGCGTGCTTACTAAGATATCAATGTTTTTTTTGTTCAACTATAGAGAAAATAGTTATACTATTTACTAATCATGGAGTCATGTAGAATGTAACAATTATGTGACAACTGGGTGTTTTTGTTGGCGATTATGTGGGTCTTGAAACCACATGCTACAAACTTGGTGTCTTTGTTGTCGTTTTCTTGCCTCTTAATGCAATCATCTTTGAAAATATTCCACAACTCTATTTATGAAGTATCAATTAAAGCTGAAACATGTAACGTAGCAGATACTGCGCTATACTCAACATTGAAGATGTCGGTGACATGAAGATCATGGGTACACGGCAGGGGTGTGTGCTTGGCTCTGCACGACTTTGGCTTGCCCAGTGCTGCAGTGCCTGCAGTGCCCAATAGACCTCCCCAAACATGCCATCGCAGTATGATTTTTGTGTAGGCAATAGATCTACCAACTTTGTGGTTTTCGTGACTTCTCTACCTCCGACGTGGTGTTATTCTTAGCTATCTGCTGCTGCGCCTCCAATTTGATATGAAAAATACACCTGGAAACACTTTTGCATAAATGAGATGCTCAAAACAATAGCTAAGTCTGAGTTAATGAAATTAAAAAGGGATTCCCAAGAACAAGATGCAAGACACTGAAGTAACATCAGTGCATTTCGATGATAGCTGTTATTAATGAATATATAATGCACCAAATTAAATATACACCTTAATGCTTGTGACGCTGCAACGCTTGAGTTGCTGGTGTAATGGCCCAGAAATCAGAATTTAGTATAAAAAGAGAGACACGTGTTGGAAAAGAGAAGAGACATTCATACTGATAGAATTAATTTTATATAGGCTATAGGTTTTACACAAAAATCCATGTACCCATCGTGTCCATATCGTCCTCACATTGTCATCCTCGTTGCCCCAACATTTTCAGCTGTTTCTCCAGAGGCATCATCGACATTAGGATGGGTTTTTGAAGTGAATACCACGGAGCAAAGAGGAATGGGCAAGAGAAATGAGTTTTGATGGGACCGTCATACGACTTGGTTACATTTTAATTCATTAAGCAGCTACGTAATAGATTGATAATCGCGAAGTTATCAAAAAATTGTGGTTGGAGAGATAAATGTGAAATTTGAACTAACCGTCATACGTCATGGCGATACAATGGTAATGAGAACTTGGCAACAGATTAATTGGACTGTGTTAATGAGATGTCTGCTATTTGACCGGTAAAAGATTAATGACAAACGTCACTGTTGCACAGGAAAAATGTGGAAAAAGTGGGGGATATTCAAGGAAAGGAAAAGAAATCGATTCATGGAAATTTGTTGCGGGGAATGGGTAAACGTTTTGCTAAGAGGACTTTATTATGAATTACAACTCGTTGAAGACAACGGAGAGATAAAAGTATCAATTATAAAAAGGCTAACCGTCCATCTTCTGCAGTGTTTATGGCTAAGTAGTTATTGCGAAATATAAACAAGAAAACTCCTCACGTGGTTGTGTATTATAAACTGAATGACTTTGTCATATGGCTGAGTTGAGGAAAGGATAAAGATAAATCGATACAAAAAGGGGTGAAATTAAGTTTAACATTTTCATATGTGCAATAAAAGAGGGGAGAGAGGAAGTTAGGGAGTTGTTGGAGTTTGAAGTTGGACAAAAGAGAGAAACTATGATGGTTTTTGTTATGAATATCGATTAGCGGATAATTATAGATAGCCAGAGTGGGAAGAGGATTAAGGAGCAATTATTAATAAGTAAAGGGAGACGTAACAATAAGCGGAGAGGCAAAGAGAGTGAGGATAATGATGGGGGTGCGAGAGTAGGAAGACGATTAAGGAGCAATTATTAATATGTAGAGGGAGACGTAACAATAAGCGGAGAGGCAAAGAGAGTGAGGATAATGATGGGGGTGCCAGTCATTATCAAAAAAAAATGATGGGGTGCCAGAGTGGGAAGAAGATTAAGTAGCAATTAATTAATAAGTAGATGGAGACGTAACAATAAGTGGAGAGGTAAAGAGAGTGAGGATAATGATGGGGGTGTTGGCTCGTAAGTTATCGTTTTGGGAGGGAACCAATATTTCATAGGAGAAGAGAGGGAAAGAACGTGAGATGATATTCAGAATGCTTTGTTATTATGAATATCATCTAATGGATGGTAATCAATAGTGAGAGTGGAGTAGAAAATTAAAGCTAAAATTTTGGAATCCTTGAGATATATTAAAGATGATGTTATGGAGAAAGTGGGTTTGGGAGGGGGTGGAGAGATCGGTTCCTTTGTGTGGGTGTCGTGGGGGAGGAGAGAGAAAGAGAGAGTTGGAAGTACACTTAGAGAGTGGGTTCAAGAGGGGGAGATGGGGATCATTTTTCTGATAGAAGAGAATTCATGGATAAAAACAATAAAAATTAAAAAAAAAGGAGAAGAAAATGATATAACCTAGGAGGGTACAATATTTTGAAATAGAGGAATCTAATTGTCTAGTGGCATGTTCTATAACTTCTTTTCAAACTCACTCATTTTATAGTAGTATTGGTGAGGAACAAATAGAGTGGTGGGATCTCACATCGTCAAAAAAATGGAGATTATTGCAATGATTTTAGAAATGTGAATCTCAATAGTTTGGAATTTTTAAAAAAGGAAAGTGAATATGTACGAACTTGCATTTTCAATATTCTAATTTTTCTCTGGAATAATTTAAAGTAGGAATAGAAAAGTCCAAGACATGATAAGAGGAGATCAACAAGAGAAAAGGAAGGGGAAGGAGGGATCATGGAACATATAATTATATTATGGAGAGAAAGAGATCAACGGATGGACAAAGTGGGATGGCATGTAGTTATTTTTCAGGAAAATGATTTGTTAGAATGTGAGTATATATTTTTTTGGATAAAGTGGGTATATTTTTATCGTGCAATTGCTTTTGTGTCTATACTTACTCGGTGGGGCAACACATTGTATCCATGAAGAAGACTTTGGATGGAATGATGGCATGTCCAACTGCTAGGTTCATCACTTTGATAATAACTAAACCCATCGACAAGACCAACTTGAGTGCATCATGCACAAAATATGAAATTTCTAGTCATGGTTCGCAACATCACATTAATATTTTTGTGGATCTTGAATGATGTCGAATGTGGAGAGGCTTGGACACAGGTGGATCTATAACTTTGTTATAGATTTGTTAGTCATTGTCTGAATATTGAGTTATAAGTTTCTGGTCAATAATATAAAATTAAAATCATGACGATATACATTTTTTCTAAAAAAGTAATATTTTGTTGTATAAAAAATCCCATAGATAATAAAGAAACCGTAGCGTGATTTTCAAATATAAATAAACTTTACAGAACCCAAAAGTCCAACTATTAGTATCGACAAATGTTACAGATATGGCAGTGATGATTCCCGTTTTATAAGAAAAATATGATAGTGAAAATTAAGGACTGAACATAAAAAAATAAAGCCACCATAGATGAAAACCACTATATTGAAAAAGATTTGTACAAAATCCAATCAAAAAAGTGAAAGTGATCTCCGTGCTAAAGCACTTGAAGAAGTTCAATGGGATAAATGTAATATAGTTTATTCTCTTAAAATGTAGATTAGTAATTTTTGCTTCAGTCTTAAACTAATAGAATGTCAAATAATAACAAGAAACACAAAATTGCGGCCTAACATTTTTCAAGAAAATTTTTATTTTATTGTTAAGAAAACCATGACTAATTAGAAAAGGTGTAGAATGATTGATAAATATAAGTAAATTCTACATAATCTAAGTCCAACAGGAAACCATGACTTCTATTTTGTAAGAAAATACGCAGAAGCCATACGAAGACGACAACCCCAAGAGAGATAATGAAAACACTTGAAAAGTTCAAAAGCCAATCGAAATATCCTAATAATAGGGCACCAAGAATCCCCTTGCTCGTACTCAAGCTTATGTTGTCTACCCCTGAATATATGAACTAATTAAGGTTGAGGAATAAATGATGGCATTTTGAAATAAAAAAATAATGGGTATTGGTTCTTCTTTAATCTTTCTCTTTCGTGATATTTCCAAGAAAACATACAAGAGGATGTAGAGGAAGAAAGACATCCAATAATTTTATCAAGAGAACAAGTCAATAAATATGAATTCAAATCAAAAATAGAATAAATCAGGAATGAATATGAATTTAATCTAAAAATAGAATGATCCAGGAAGGAATACCTTATAAAAAGACATAAGGAGAATAATGATATATGAACCAATCAATCATCTACCTATAACCTTATATTTTTCAAGATTAGAAAGTTGTGGAGCTTTGGGCATATGAGCTTTTCATATACAACATTCTGTCGACTGATGTGAACGAGGAAGATACAAATTTGGCATACTATCTTCTTCATCACTCTGAAGATAACATCCCAAGAGAATATTGTACGGTAGAATGTAGTTAGAAAAGATGGGAAGGTTTTTACAAAAGAGTGACGACGGTTGGAAGTAGAAACATATATAGAGATGTTGATTGTTTGGGAGGGAATTAAAAGTGGTTAGAGATCGGAGGATGAGGGGGAGTATTGGTGAAGATAAAGGAAAGTGGTGAAGAGCAGTTACAGAATTACGAAGTGGATGAGGGACTTACGGAGTGGATGAGAGATACAGCCTAATTATCTTTAGTATAAATGATTTTTTTTGGAATCATTTGTGTTGACCAGTTCCTCACAGTATAAAAGGTCATGACGGGAACAACACTAAAGAGTAGTTAGGGAGAGGTGACAAATGTGGAGAAAGTGGGTTTGAAAGGGGTGACGTTCCACACAATGTTTTTAATTTTTAAAAGAAAAACATGGTGGACAAATCTAAAAAGAGGAGAGTCAAGCAAATTACAATATTTCAAAAATATTGAAACCTGATTGGACAATGGAAAAATCGTAATAAGTAGAACGGATTCACTCTTTTTATAGTAGTATAGATATAAAGGCAATCTTCCAACTCATTTTGTTTCACTCAGTTATGAGATAATGAGGAAACACTATGAATGTCTAGAGAATAATATTACTCAATGGCGTATGTCTTCAAGTATTAATCTTGTTGAAATGAGATCATACAAATATTAAGAGTAAATATAGATATTCTAAATATGTCCCTAGTCGGTTGTTACGATGGAACGTAGGCAGACACTAGTAATACATAACATTGGACTATGCATTAGTTGATACTGAATCTCACGAAGTCATGATATGGCAATATCAAACCAGGCACACAGATACATGTTAGAGAATAATGTATCAGACAAACCCACCTTGAGAGTGACACATGGTTGTGGTGGTCACAATCATCTCTCATAGTGAAGGTGGTGATACCTAAAATCACTGCACTCGTCACATGTCGTTGGATATGCTTTGACATCATCAAACGCAGTCCTAAAATATAGGTTGTTGTAATGGTGATGATTGAGTGACTTAGACACATGGGGATAGAATGTGAGTGAAATATATGGGATTTGTCCATCCTACTAGAGTATGATGTCATGGCCACTTGATAAGCGAGACTGGAAAACACATGCGCATGCACATGTGAATCAATATATGATATTGAGGTCACATTATCTTAGATAAACTGCTCTTAATTCAAGAAACATGGATTGAACATTGGGAGGATGACCTTCTATGCCTCGAGTTCATCTTGGATATCTGAGACAAAGGAATTATACAATCACTATAACACCTTACACAAATTGTAGGTTGAAGTTGTCCTCTATCTTTTCATTCACTTGGGTACCACTGATGTGCGACTACGAACCAATCTCTACTTGTGATGTCATAAGCTAGTTATATACATTCACTTCCAACGTGATATGGGACATATAGGGTCACACACATAGGAACTCATCTAGAAGAGGAGTTTGATCATGAATGATAGTTGGATTGATTACTAATGTGTTTAGGTATTCAATTCCAACAACAAATTGACAGATTGGCTAATTGATCTACCAAACGACCATCTCACTGAGTGAGACGGCCCTTTGGGCATCCAGACGGGTGTCTCACTGAGTGAAATGGCCGTTTGGGCTGTCATGGCAATCAAAGTTTAAATTGGCTAAGTTCTACCCTTTAACTGACCGGTTCAATGTGATTAAACCGACTGGGCAATCTTGACTCAACAGACGGGCGTCCAGGTGGGAGAGATGGACTTATCTCCAGGGTGAGACAGCTCTGTTGGGTTGAATGAAGGCTCAGGATGTTTCCCTAATAGATTTGATTGCACAAACTTAGAGTGCAAAGAAATTAATATGTGATACTAATTGGAATCAAAATTGCCAAATTCGTATCCAATTGGAAAATTGCCAAACGACCATTTGGCAGTGTGGGACGACTGTCTCTCACACCCCAAACGAGCATCTGGGTGTGCCAGACGACTGTTTGGTGTCTTGTATGTTGTAAAAGTTCAAGTTTTTCCTATCCCTTCCATTCTCACATGATCCTAATCCGACTGAGAACCTTGACCTTAACCTCTATTATCAGAGAATGGGTGTTGGGGGCTTCCCAAGAAACAACACAGACAACTAAGAACCAATTCCTCTGACAACTATTGTCCTCTCTGGTTGTGGTAACCGAGAGAGCCTAAACAAGTCCTACCCGACAAGGGGAGATATCTATGATAGAGAAACAACTTGTGATCGTTGTTGGTGGAAGAGTAGGTTGATAATTAGTACACAATGGGAGGGACAACTCCTTCCTGTCTACTTTTGGTGAATGATAGGAGTTCTAGTTGGTCTGTGTAGACTACTATAGAGGTAGGAGTCCTTTGGCTGCTACTCAGAGAGCAAATTCAACGTGTAGTATGTGACAAGACCACTAGAGTCGTTGTAGAGGTTGCATAGACCGCTGTTTGTGGTGAAGACCACGAGCTGCACAACCACCGTCCTAGAACAACTTGTCAGCAGTTGCAAAGAAGTGAGTTTTTTTGATGGACTTGCTCGTAGCAGGTATAACTCGCTAAAACTATCCTTCCTATTTCATAGTAGTTGACGTGATCTTGCTGATACGAATAGTTAAAATTTTTATTTCAACTGCCATGCTCTATGCCTGTATTTTCCAACCAGACTAAGATTATCGTGCTAACAATATGAAGCTCTTGATTATGAGATGGTCCAGTAGAAAGTGGATTGGTTAGGGATATAGAATAGGATTAGTGTTTTGATATGTCAAAATCACAGTAGTCTTTCCTAAGATGTCTATGATTGGACGAGATTAATGTTGGTTTATGCGGACAGTTGTCCCAACATGATATAATCATCATAAAATGGCTAACATACATTATTCACTACTGTCAAATCCAATTTATATACCTTATAAAGTCAGTATGCATGTGACAACAGTAACATCGTGTTGACTTGTGTAGTTTATATTTAGTAATCTAGTAAAGACATACAGATATATGACTTTGAGTATTTTTCCAATGTTTCTATCATAGTATGGAAATGTATTAATATATTTTTAATTGGCTCCTTTTGGGATCACATTCGCAAGAGGATTATGTGATTTTGGAAATAACTTCAAAATTTTCGGTGGGGATAGGCTATGTGAGGGGAGATTGTAAAATCTCACGACATAAAGTCTTACATATTAAGGCCTCAAAATAACATTCATTATAATTTACGTAAATACTTTTTAGGTATAAGTCATTGAAATAGTTGTATTAAACAAAAGTCATTCGTTTGTTATTTGTAAGTAATACAACATAGAGAAAATGCTTGTGTTTACGTGTGTTCTATTCACAATTTTCGTTACGAAGTGACATCATAGGGCTTCATAAAGTGACACTGTGAGGTCTATGATGTGGGAGATTCCAAACTGAACATATATAATAGTCACACTTAAAAGCCCCACTACTAACCGGCTATATCATAAAAAAGTAGAAAATTCCCCGTCCCTATGATGAAGTCTAATAAGATTCTTCAAATTTTGACTCATGAACTTAGTAGAAAGCGGATAAGGTTATGATGAAGTCTAATAAGATTCTTCAAATTTTGACTGATGAACTTAGTAGAAAGCGGATACGGTTAATCTTATTACACAAATGTGGGCTTATCTACAAGACCGATACCTTACTATGATGCTAAGGTAGTGTTAGAGAAGATTCACTTGCAAATCATTAAGCAGTGTCATGATGATTGAAATGGTATCATTGAACAACTTTTACATATTGATTCTCAATAGAAACATTAACTTTTTTATTTGTACAAGTGATAATAGTGGGGATTTTGAATTCAATTTATGATGCAATTAATACTTATACTTTTACATACTCTTAGTTAGAAGCAAAACATTAGGTCACAACGTTATTAATGTACAAAACTAAGACAATTAAATTGTGATATGTATGGGAGTGGTTTGTTTTCCATGTCATGTTATTATTCGAGCTAGCATAGCATGCTTATCCTCAGGTACTGTACTTCTCTCTCAGTTGAATGACATGTTTGGAATCGAAAGATGTTTGTAGATTTGTAGCATTTTAATGGTATTTCAAATATAAAGGAAGAGTTTTAGTCTCAAATGGGGGAGATGTAGAATTTCTTTCCTTCTTATTTATGATTCATTATCGATTGGATATTTGATGACCACAATAAGATATGACTACTCACGCATATGGTGGGAAACCCAACTAGATTTGAGCCAGCCTGGTCAATAAGCTCTTTAATCCAACGCGTACATTGCTTTCCGTGCATAGGGGTACAAATCTTGCCTCATGGGACTCCTTGTATGGGCGTGGCTCAACTTGTGATTGCTACTTGGCCCATGTGATGATTTTCAAAATGTGTTATTTCAAAGCATGTTTGAAAAAGTCCAATCGCAAATGCAACCACTCATCCTTTTCGTTTGTCAAACGCCCACTCCGTGTTCTCTCCATATTAATGTTACCATCACTTTTGTTTGTGTGATCGCTAGAAGAACAATCAATTGAGGTCCGTTAGAAAATCCTCTTTGCGTGTGCACGCATCGCCGCTATAAAAGTTGAAGTATCATTGAAGACTGGCTTCCACACTGTTTGCTAATGCACCGACATACTTTGTCTAAGTAAGGCAGAAATACTCTTAAGGACAGTGCATTTGGCACACCTCAACTAGTTCGGTAACGAACTTTTATCTAAAATTTTTTTCTATGTCCACTACAAACAATAATCTTAAGAGTATTTGTGTAATGTGATGGACACAAATATAGAAGGTTTTAAAACCATGTCTATGCATGTAATGCCATCCACTACTAACAATCAAATTATAATTGTTTTGACGGTGTTTCAAACTCCTTTCTCTGATGTTACTAAAAGTAAATCTTTTAATTGAAAGCATTATCTGTGTTAGCAAGAATTTTTTTACTGCTTTAGAAGCTTCAAATGCAATGTTTTCTTTAAACGAAATTAAATCCTAAAAATGACTATGTTCATTGGAAAAAGCATATCATATTTGTCAATGTGTTATTCTAACTACGATATCTAGTCAAATGTTTGACGCCTACTTATCAATTAAAATTACATCTACCATTTGAGAAAGTCTCAACAAGAAATACATTCTAGAAGAGTCTTATACATGAAAATTTAGTATTGTGATTTTTTTCATGTTTTGTATGATTAAATATAATGAAATAAAAACTCAAATTTATGATTTTTAGATCTTAATTAACAAATTGAAAATGAAAAAACAAAATCTTTCCAATTCTTTAATTAAAATATTGCCTAATTGTTAAAAATATTATAAGAAGCACAAAAGAAAGACTATATCGTTGGATGATGTTATAATATGCTTCGACTTGCAGATCAAAATCATACTAGAGAAAGATCTTACTTGAATAAAGAATTATTTTCCACTGCTAATTTTGTTAATAATGGAGTTAAGAAAAATAATAATTCTTCTTATTAACATAAAATAATTAGAAGACTAAGAAAGGGAAAAGAAATAATAAAAAAAGTAAAGGGAACAAATACATTAAGAAGAATAATGTCTTCTACTATGCTTGGGGTAAACCTAGTCATACTTCTCTTAAATGTTGGAATAGGAAGAAGCATGCAGTCCAAAACTCTAAGGATAAACCTTATTACGAAGTACGTGTTTAGGGCATTCATCAACCTAGCCAGCATGAGATCATATCAACATCTCGATTAGATCATCAACTCTTGGACAACACACCACTTTAGTGGTAATAGAGATACCTTCATGGCCTACTAAGAAGTAGGAGAGTATGAGCATCACATTTTCATCATCAACTCAAGTCTTCCTATGTGATTGAAAAGGGAAACATCATGATCAAGATGAATTCTTGAAAAATCATATTGATTTAAGATGTGTTGAATGTTCTAGACATTGGGGTTGATTCTATATTTGTGTCTCAACTTATTAAGTCTGGGATCAAGGTGTCTTTTGAATTTGATAATTCTATTCTTTCTAAGTCAGAGGAATACCTATGTATGGGGTATTTCTTAAATAGTCTTTTCTTCTATATGTACCAAACTCTTCTGCTACTAAAATTTCCTCTTCTTCTTATGTCTTTGACTATTTTGATATATTACACAATAGACTTGGACATGCTAATTTTAAATAGGCATAATACATGAAATATTAGGGTTTACAAAAAGATATGCATGGTGTTGTTAATTTAAATAGTCAATGTCAAGTATGTGTTGAAACTTAATCTACAAAGAAATCATGTCCACAAATTTCACATAGAGATTATAAGTTGCTAGATTTATTTCACATATATCTTTAAAAGAAAATTTTTCTAGAGGTGGGAGAATTTTAGATATCATATTTTTCTATTATTTCTCACCCTATACAAAATTATACTTATTACATACAAAAGTTAATGTTTTGTAATGTTTTTGATTTAAAATAGAAGTAGAAAATTAAATAATAGGAAAGTAAAATGTCTTCACTCCGCACAAGTGTTGAATATGATGTTCACCATTTAATGATTTTTTTGTAAGCCATGGCGTTATACATGAATACACCCCTCCATATTTTCCTCATTCAAATGCGATTGTTGAACATAAAAATAGAACTCTAAACAAGATGATGAATTCTATTTTAATTAAATCAAGGGCACCCAACAACTTGTGGGTGAAGCAAGTTTATCATCTTGTTTTCTTCAAAATTGCTTTCCTAGTAGGAAGACGAATAAGACTTTATATGAATAATGGAAAGGATATCCTCCTAATTTAAAATATATCAAAATGTGGTGGTATTTAGATAAATTCATATTAATTGAACCTAAGAAACTAAATATAGGATCTAGAATTCTAGATAGTGCATTTACAGGTTATGGTCAAAATAGTACAACATATAGATTCTTGATTCATAGAATTCACATCAATGTCATAGAACCTAATACTATTGTTGAATATGAAAATTCTGAATTTTTTTATCATATCTTTTCTATGAAACCCCCCATGAAAATGGTATCTAATCCTTCAAATGAAATTTCAAAGAATATATCAAGTACACCTAATATTTTTAAAAACTGATGAAGTTGAACTGAAAAGATCCACTAATATGAAAAATGAAAAGAATTTTGGTGATGACCTCTATTCCTTTATTGTATATAATGACCCTCAATCTTATAAATATGCAATTACTTCATATGATTCCTACTTATGGAAGGAAGTAATTACTAATGGTGATATTGAATATATATTATCCAATCAGACATGATTAGTGGATCTTCCACCAAGTATCGAACCATTAGGTTGCAAATAGATATTCAAAAGAATTAAAAACTGATAGGACTATTGATAAATACAAACCTCGATTAGTTAAACAAGGATATAAACAACAAAAGGATATTCACTATTTTTATACTTTTGCCCCTGCAACTATCTTGTTCGAATTGCTTTGGCATCTATTAAGAAATTAATTATCCATAGATGGATGTCAAAATATTTCTTGAATTTAGATTTAGATGATGAAATTCATATGGACCAACTAGAAGGTTATCTCTTTCTTGAAAAAGAACATATAGTCTACAAACTAATCAAACCTCTTTATAGCTTGAAACAAGCACCTAAGCAAATCTCTATGTGGCTTGGGAATTATACTTCTTAAAGGTGATTATTGTATCATTCTCTCTGAAGAACATTATGTTGAGAAAATGCTCAAAAGAATTTCAATGTTTGATTGTAAGCCAACAAGCATACCATTTACTTCTAATCGTAATCTTAGAAAAATAATAGTATTGGTATTCAACAAATCATATATGCACAAGTTATTGGAAGTTTGATATACTTACGAACTGCACTCGTCTAAATCTAGCATATGCAGTTGGGAGATTAAGTAGATATACTTAAAATCCTTAGAAGGATCATTGGGATGCTCTACATAAGGTATTGAGACTCCTACAAGGCATAATTTATCATGGATTGCTTTTTTTATCTCTGATTGTGCTAGAAGGATATTGTGATGTCAATTGGATTTCTAATTTAGATGAAATGAAATCTATAAGTGGATACATGTTAACCAAGGGTGGAGGTGATGTTTCTTGGAAATCCACCAAGCAAACATGTATAATTCGATCCACTGTGGAGTTCGAATTTATTACCTTGGAAAAGGTTGGAACTGAAGCCGAATGAATAACACATGTTCTAATGGATGTTTCCATTTGGAAAAACATTCTCTACCAATTTCTATACATTGTGATAATCAAGATGCCATAGCAAAAGATAAAAACAAAGTTTATAATGGAAAGTGTAGACATATTCCTGTACGTCATAATGTTGTGAGGCATCTTATATTTGATAGCATAATGTCAATTGATTATGTGAAGTTATAACTAAATTTGGTCAATCCTCTAACAAATCCATTAAGTCAAAGACTAGTGAGCAACACATCAAGGAGAGTGTGATGATGTCCATACAAATATTCCAAGTGATGGATACCCAACCTTCATGAAAGGTGATCTTGGAAAGGAGGTTCAATGAGAAAAAATTGAGCCACTTGATGACTCTATGTATTATAATATAATATATCTCATTCTTAACATGGAATAGGTAACTTGCAGTAAATAGTTGAATATATTTATTCTTAATGGTTTCATAGTCATTAATGGTGGTGTATATTACTGCAATATATATGTAAAGAAGTGAAATCACCTATCTACTAATAATGGTAAACAAAAGTCCAATGAATAGCAACTGAATTTAAAACTTTGACTATATTCAATTTCTTAAAGAGCACATCAAAATTTTCCCAATAAGGGTGTACATGACTTATACCAATAAAGGATCTATGGTTGAGGGAAGCTAAACTACATCAATATGTCTCCAACAAAATAACTTACAAATAAGTCCATGAGGGAAGGATGAACTCCTTTTCCTTCTCTTAGGTTGGTTCACCATGCTCATGTAGTGCACTCTGATCCTAATCTTGGGTGGTTGGGATCACCCAATAATAGGAGAATAAAGTATGTGTCAATTAAAGAATAAGAACAAATAAAGTATAATAGAATATAAACATGGAGTAATGATTCCAAGATGCTAAAGAAATGTCAAAAGTATGAGGCACATAAAAGAGAATACTTGCCATAACATTACATACTAATATTGAAGTATGCATGATAAAAGTATGACTATATTATCTAAATTAGGGTTGAGGAACCTACCAACCTCAACCAAAACAAATAGGTGAGGGAGAGTGGTCACATTCTCAAACACCTACAAAATATATATAAAAGTGCAGAGAGTGGTCACATTACCCAAGGCTCAAGCCCAAACTATGGGTGGCTAGTACAGAGGTACACTACAATAGCCAATAAGTCATCAAGTTATCATGCTCAATAAATAAAATGGCAATATTAAACAAAAAATTAATAGTGACATGGCAGTGGGTATAAACCCATACAAGTAGTGAAATAAATGTACTAAAAGAGTATAAATGGGGAACAAGGTTTAAGTCCATGCCTCATCAGGAATATTAGGGTTGGATATCAAAACTCCCAACTAAAGGGTAACTGTACACACTCATACATAAATAGGATTGCACATATCTTATTTTTTTTGGATAAGGTAAACTAGTATTCCAACCAAAATGCATGTATATGGTCACACAAAATCTTATATACTACACAAAATTAAACCAAGTCCCAATTTCTAAGGGCCATAGTCTCCATTCCCACCATATCATTGGGGTGAGCTCTATTAAAACCCCTCATGCTATTTACAAGATTATCAAAAAAGGTTAGGGAATTAGTACTACTCTTACCATGAGTCATCCTATTCCTCTCATTCCATAGTGAGAAAACCAGAAGACATTGGATATTTCCTCCAAAGCCACACGTCTTCTTTTTCCTTTTAGTTTCCTTCAAAATCCAGGTGATAGCTCCATCAAGGCTATTAGGGGGGCACCCACCCCAACCACATTTTAGACTAGCTCGACACCAGCTATATTTGGAGTACTCACATTCAAAGAAAAAGTGTTCACAGCTTTCCTCAAAGCTATTACAAAGTCTGCAAATGGGATTCATATCAACACCCCATCTTCTAAGTCTATCAGCTATGGGCATCTTCTTCAGCAAACTTCTGTACAAACAAAACCTCCATTCGGGAGTATGCGGTTTCCCCCAAAGAATCATGTTCCATTAGACATGGGGTTGATGATAATTGATCTCCCGCAGTTTAGTATGGTTATTGAGGTACCACCCTCCTCTGTCGAAGTAGTAGTCTGTCCACCTGTGCTTCCACCTCTCAACCATGGATGTACAATTTTTTCATACGTCTTTCCTTCTCATCTGCTGAGCAATAGGTTCCTGTAGCACCTCACCATATCTAATGCACATCTATTTTGCCCAAGGTGAATCCATGTTCCGGAGGAAGCAGTCCATCTTCCTAGCTGTCGCTGTAGTGGCTAGGTCCATTGGACATTTAAGACCTAGACCACCACAATAGTAGGACCTCGCAATGGTTTCCCATGAGATGGCATGATTCTTGCCTCTCCAAAGGAAATCAGAAACCAAGGAACGCATTTGCAGTAGGATGGAAGGCGAAAGAGTCACCTGTCAACACCACACTACTACAGAAATATCATTCAGTGTCGCATTTCTGGGCGTTGGTTATTAAGGTAAACCGACGCCTATAATATTCAACGTTGGTTATTTAGGGAAACCGACATCTATATTTGAAGACCAGCTAGACACGCGTACCTCTTTGTATTTAGCGTCGGCTGGGTATAACAAATCGACGCCTAAAATCGCTCGCAAAATTCCAAATTTTGAGCGAAAACAATTTGCGTCACATACAGCATCGGTTTTTTAACTATTCACTGACCTCTATTTAAGAAGGATATTTGCGCAAAAAGTTCCGCTTTCGGTGTCGGTTAATCCTTTGATAACTGATGCTGATAATGGTTCCTACCAAATAATTTAGGGCAAAGATTGTCTAATTGGACGTCGGTTTTTTACTATCAACCGACGCTGAAGAGTAATAGGTGTCGGTTTTGTAGATAACCGACGCTGTTGACCAACTTAATAGACTCGATCACTTGACTCTTCCCCCATTCTTCCTGTTTCTTTGCGATAATTTTCTTGTGCTCGCCGCTCTCGCCTAAAATTGCCGATGACCCCCGCTGCTGCTGCCTTTGCTCGCCGCCGCGCCACCACGTCCTTTTTCTGCTGTTGCCACCACTCTGTTCTTCTCTGCTGCTCTGCTCGTCTCCTGGTGCCACTACGAGTGCCGCTCTGCTCTTCTCTTCATCTGCTCGCTACCACTGCTGCCGCCGCTTTCCGCCGCTCTTCTCCACGCTAGCTCTAGGCGAGCCCTAGCCGCTTTGCTTCCTTCTCCCTAGCTCCTTACCAATAGCAAGCACGACTGTGGCTATGTTGGCCTACCATGGCCGTTCTAGACAGCACGGCCACAGTAGTCCAACACAGCCACGACTGTGCTTGCTATTGGTAAGGATATGAACAAATCTTTATGTAATGCTTTATGTATATCCTAGGATACGAACAAATCTTTTGCTTGCATATATTTGTGCTTCTAATCCTAATGTTTGACCTAATTCATTAAATTTTGATGTTAGTACATATGTACTTAAGCTTTGAACTTGATTTGATTTAATTAAACCTAACATTGATGAAACCCTAACATCAATTGTGATGAAACCCTAACATTAATTGTGATGAAACCCTAATATGTACATATCTATTATTGTGTTTGTTGGCCTAGAAACCCATCCAAGATTTACTCATTAGGAGTAAATCTTAGATAGTCCCCAGTTTGGGACTATTCTTGAACACCTAATCTCACTTAGGATGTAAGTGTATAATGTGTATTTGGTTTTTGAGAAAATTTCGATAGCATTTCCTCATTTGTTCTCTAAGTACATATGTACTTAGAGAACAGCGGGGAAATGTTGCCGAAATTTTCTTGAAAACCCAATACACATTATACACTTACTAGTGAGATTAGGTGTTCAAGGATGGGATAGGTGGTACACATTTATTATATATAAGAAGGACATCACCTGTATTTGTTAACCGTAGACCCTAATCTTATCCTAATATATACTTGTTTTCTCTTTGATCATAGAATGGATAGATCATGGATGTCCATTTACAATCGCTGCACCCCAAAGTTTATATTTGGTCTTGATCAGTTTATTAGATTTTCCGAGGAACATAGGAAAGAACCTGGAGATAGGTTCTACTATCCATGTAGGCATTGCGGTAACAACTTGAAAGTCAGCACTGGTGATGAAATCAAAAGTCATGTCATGTGCAATGGGATTGTACAAAGTTATACATAATGGCACTGGCATGGAGAGATTTCAAACTCGAAACTAGTAGATGTCGATAGCAGTGCTTGGGTGGAAGAAGAAATTGCCTCCGATGACGTAGATGTGAACGAACCAGTTCCAGTAGACATCGTTGATGTGATGTTGGATAGTTGTACGGTAGAGCACACCGATCCACCTCCTATCTTTAGAAACATTGTGCATGATGCTGAGATACCATTATACATAGGATGTGCTAAGTTTATGAAGCTTAGCACTGTGTTGAGATTGTAGAAGTTGAAAGCTAACAATAGATGGAGCTACAAAAGCTTCACTTCATTGTTGACTTTGTTGAAAGAAATGCTTCCTGAAGGAAACGAGCTGCCAATCTCAACATACCAGATAAAGAAATTGTTGTGCCCAATGGGAATGGAGACCAAGAAGATACACGCATTCCCGAATGATTATGTATTAGTTCAAAAGGACTATGTGGATTTGAAAGATTGTCCAAAATGTGGTGCGTCACGGTATAAATTGACGACTTCGGGGGAGTCCAAAACTGGTTCTCCTGCCAAGGTGATGTGGTATCTACCTATAATATCATGGTTTCAACGCTTGTTTGTAAATCTGAAAGATGCAAAGAATTTGAGGTAGCATGCAGATGTTAAGAAAAATAATGATGGGATCCTACGACATGCGTCTAATTCCCCACAGTGGAAGAAGATTGATCTATTGTACCCCAAATTTTGTGAATAAGATAGGAATCTAAGACTTGGGCTTTGTACAGATTTGATGAATCCAAACGGGACATTGAGCAGCCAACATAGCACTTGGCCAGTCATGCTTGTTATATACAATCTTCCTCCCTGGCTGTGTATGAAAAATAAGTGTGTTATGCTGGCGTTGTTGATATCGGGCCCTAAACAACCCGGAAATGATATCGATGTTTATCTTGAACCTCTGATTGATGACTTAAAGAAACTTTGGGCTGAAGGTGTGATGACCTATGATGCTTCAGGAAGAGAGACATTTCGTTTGCATGCTATGTTGTTTTGCACTATTAATGACTTTCCAGCATACGGGAATTTGTCTGGATATAGTGTCAAAGGAGCTAAAGTGTGTCCTATATGTGAAGAAAACACTGATTCAATAAGACTAAAACATGGCGGCAAGACTGTATATCTTGGTCATCGAAGGTTTCTTTCAAAATTCCATCTGTATCGTAGGAAGCGCAAAACATTCAATGGATAGAATGATGAACAGAGTGCACCCTATACCAGGGGATGTTGTTTATGAAAGAGTAAAAGACATTGTCAATGAATTTGGTAAGAAAGCACAATGTAGTATGGCCACACGGAGTGACAATTCTTCATTCAAGAAGAAGTCAATATTTTGGGATCTTCCTTATTGGAGTTCTTTGGCAGTCAGGCATTGTATCGATGTAATGCACATTGAGAAAAATGTCTGTGATAGCGTCATTGGTACTCTGTTAAATATACCAGGTAATACTAAAGATGGGATAAAATCCAGACTGGATCTACGTGAAATGGGAATAAGGTCAGAATTAACAGAATTACATGAAATGGGTAATAAAAGAACATACTTACCTCCCACTTGTTACACGTTGTCTAGAAAGGAGTAGAAAGTTTTTTGTGAATGCTTGGTAAATGTTAAGGTTCCATAGGGTTACTCATCTAACATCCGTAGATTGGTATCAATGAAAGATATGAAGTTGATAGGTCTTAAATCTCATGATTGTCACACTCTAATGCAACAAATATTGCCCGTGGCAATTCGATCTATATTTCCGAAGCATGTAAGGTTTGCAATCACCAGACTTTGTTTCTTTTTCAACAGTCTATGCAGCAAAGTTATTGACGTTGATACTCTCGATAATTTGCAAAGAGAAGTGGTTGTTACCCTATGTCAGCTTGATATGTATTTCCCTCCTTCGTTCTTTGATATCATGGTACATCATGTTGTCCACTTGACTAGGGAAGTGAAAATGTTGGGACCAGTTTTCTTGCATTGAAGGTATCCCATTGAACGATACATTAGCATTTTTAAAGGTGATGTTTGAAATCGTTATCGGCCTGAAGGGAGTATTATTGAAAGTTATGTGGAGAGAGAGGTTATGGATTTTTGCAATGACTATTTGAGTGGTAATAACACTCATGTTGATGACAAGAATATTGAAGAGGGCAAAGGAATTTTGGGATCACGGGTGAAAGTAATCAGCCATGAGCAGTTGGAAAAGGTCACTTGTATATTTTACACAACATGGATGAAGTGAGTGTTTATATCGAGGAACATACCAATTTCATCAAGAGACAACATCCTCGAGCAAGTTTAATGTGGCTTGCTAGAGAGCATAACAAGACTTTTACTAAGTGGATTGAAGATAAAGTCTTAAATCAACTATCTCAAACACCAAATGATATTATGGAAACTATCAAATGCCTCGCCTTTAAACCAAAACCGAATGTTATGTCTTATGAAGGGTTTGACATTAATGGGTTCACATATTACACAAAGCGCCAAGATGATAAGAGTGTCATCCAAAACAATGGGGTCACTCTTCAAGCGTCGACTATGTATTTTGCAAGTGAAAAGGATAAGAGTCCACGTGAAGCTAAAATGTCATATTACGGTGTCATTGAAGACATATTGGAGTTTGACTACATAAATTTCAGAATTCTGCTCTTTAAATGTAATTGGGTTGATAACACCAAAGGAGTTATAGTGGATGAATTGGGTTTCACTTTAGTGAACTTTGAAAAGATTGGCGAGAAGGGTGAACCATTCATATTGGCATCACAGGAGAAACACATATTCTATATAGATGATCCTGTAAATGATAAATGGTCGGTTGTTCTTCATGGTAAAAGACAGTTCATTGAAGTTCCTATAGATGAAGAAGAGTACTATGATAAATATGATGAATCCAGTCCATTCTCAGTTGGGTTGCCAACTCCAAAAAATATTGAAGCTAATGATGACTTATATGTGCGCGAAGATCACAATGAAGGATTGCTAATTGATAAAAGATCACAATTTTAGAGGCATGCATGTTTATATTTTTTTATTGAAGCTGTTTGCTTTTTTAATATCAATATCATTTTCTGATTTGATGTTTCATTATCTTCTAGTTAATACAAATGCTAAACGTTGTGGGAGGGTCCTAAGGAACTATAGGACCAATCTCACCTGAGATTACATACACGATGTTTAGAATAGGTTCTTGATTGATTCCAATTCTAGACATTGATCAGTATTTCACTAACTCTACATTAATAATTTTTGTTTTTATTCTCTTTGAAAAATAAATATAGGAAGAAGGAAGCCGCACAGCAATGGAACTACTTGGACCCCAAAGACTGGGAGGAGTTTGTTACCCAAAGAAAAATAGATGAATTCAAGGTATTAAGCGCCACTCCCAATTTAATTAATATATGTTTTTATGTATTCACCTATTCAAGATTAACCTTTAGTGTTACTAACCAAATAAATGTGCTAACTAACTAGGCTATCAGCGATGCTCAACGAGAAAGCATCCCACACTAAGGTTATATAGATATATAGGCAGCAAGCCATGAAACAACAAAAGAAGCCACAATGAAGAGAAGCAGGATACATATACAATACATAAAGTGCAGCATGCACAAGTGTTTCAGATTCATATAACAACATGACAGACTAACACATATATAGTGCATAACAACAGCAGCGCCTAATTTACATACAACACTAGCTTAGTACATATATAGTGGGACTACGGTGACGAGTTAATAGGAGGACAAATAGATTTCACCATGAGTTAACATTGATGAAGGTCTACTAACCTACACTGAGCTAAACAAGTTTATCAGTACTAGCCTAAGGCACAAGTATTGTTCGTCGGGACAGTGACGGTCGTGGAAGCTTAGTGGCCACTACACGTTCAACTCGATAGTGGCCACTAAGCTTCCACGACTGTCATTGTCCCGACAAACGGTACTTGTGCCTTAGGCTAGTACTGATAAACTTGTTTAGCTCAGTGTAGGTTAGTAGACCTTCTTCAATGTTAACTCGTGGTGAAATATGTTTGTCCACCTGTTAACTCGTCACCTTAGTCCCACTGTATATGTACTAAGCTAGTGTTGTATGTAAATTCGGCGCTGTTGTTGTTATGCACTATATATGTGTTAGTCTGTCATGTTGTTATATGAATCTGAAGCACTTGTGCATGCTGCACTTTATGTATTGTATGCCACATTGGACATCGATACCACATTGGTTTTATGCACTTGTGCGTGCTGCATTTGTTATGCCGCATTGGACATCAATAACATACATGAGGTATTATATATAGTTTCATTAGTTAGTATGAAATATATCAATCTTATTTTTATATTATTACTTATATATATATACATCATTCTCTTTGGATGTGTTTAAAACTGACCACACTATAGGTAAATACTTAAAAGATGTACATGCTCCATACATGATGGAAGTATTAAATGAAGTAAGAGAAGAATGGGAAAAAGCCATTCAAGCAGTGGGGACTGTAAAATATAATTGGGATGTTGATAGCGATGTTGAATGATATTTTGTAAATTAATATTTCTGAATGTTTATACATGTTTGAATGTTTATACATGTATTTGAATGTTTCTACATGTGAGAATGTGAGAATTGAATTGATGTCTGAATGTATCTACTTGTGTGAAAAGTATATTTGTTGATTTTGTAGGTTTGTGGCCTGTTTGTTGGCTGATATCAATGGATGTCGTAAACCTACAGTTCAGAAAACTGAACTGCAGGTTCTCATCCTACTGACCAGCCACAACAGGCCTGCAAACTGATAAGAAGAAAAAAATTAAAACAGAGGCATCAATTATTTATAGAAAATCGTCAACAAAGTCTTACATCGTCGTTTATTGGATAAAACCACCGCCTAATGTGACAAACAACCCGACCGTGCAGGAAAGCACGGTCTGGCGGGAAATAGCGTCGATTATTAGTATAAACCTGACACCTATAGTAATAAACACAGTCGTGCAGGGAAGCACGGCCGTGGCGTCTAGAAATATGGCGTCAGTTTTTATTGTATAACCGACGCAGAAAGTGTCATAGATGGCACCCTTTTTGTAGCGTGAACCCTTTTGGCATCGTCTTACTATACCTAACCGACGCCTATATCTGCCCTGCTGGTGCGTTTTCGGTGGCGCAAAGCCTTTTGGTGTCGGTTATAAAACTGACACCGAAGAGTTCGACCTTTA
Source organism: Alisma plantago-aquatica (assembly GCA_963693085.1). Lineage (NCBI taxonomy): Eukaryota > Viridiplantae > Streptophyta > Magnoliopsida > Alismatales > Alismataceae > Alisma > Alisma plantago-aquatica. The sequence continues at coordinate 1,091,048,920 of OY856409.1, read as the reverse complement.
GTGGTGCCCACATAGGCGTCGCTTGAGAACTGTTGCTAAAAGGGGTTAAACAACAGACGCCAAAGATGTGTTCTGTAGCAGTGCCAGTACTATATTTTTCTCTATAGAACAGACCTGATCAAAACAATCCTTCCCTCCATCGAAACATTAACTTCGGCCCATTTGTCAATTGTTCTTCTGAGATCGTCAAGGAACCCAGCGAAGTCCCCACTCTTCCCCTTACCCCCCCCCCCCGACAATGGTATGCCAAGGTATTTGGTTGGGAACTGCCAGATCTCAATGCCTACAGCCTCCTTAATTCTACCCCTCCTTCCATCACAAGATTTGGAGAGGAAGACATTCGACTTAATAATACTGATGTAGAGTCCAGTGAGAACCCCAAACTCATTTAGGATCAGTCTCATCCTCCTTAGGTTCTTGGGGTGCCCTGAGAGGAAGAACATCACGTCATTAGTGAATATTAGGTGGTATCACATAGGGGCCCCCTCACTTGAACAACCTTAATGAGATTCATCTCCTCTACCTTCTTGATCATTGTGGTGAGTCCCTCCATGATTATAGTAAATAGGAGAGGGGAGAGTGGGTTACCTTGCCTAAGGCCATTCCACGCTCCAAAGAGTCCTTTGGGGCTTCCATTAACCAACACCGAGAATGAGATTGTTTCAACGCATTGTTTCAACATCTGGATCCATCTATTACTGAACCCCATAGTTAACATGATCCTCCACAAGGACTCCCATCTCACTAGATCATAAGCCTTCTTGATGTCAAGCTTGACACAAGCCTTCCTTGATTTGTGCTTATCCCCAAACTCAACTAGGAACTCAGTTGCAAGTTGGGTACCATCTAAGATACTACACCCTCTAATGAAGGCAAGTTGGTTGTCAGATATGATATTGGGCAGGATCATCTTCAGTCTTCCTGCAAGGAGCTTAGCATACACTTTATAAAGAACGAAGTAGTAGGCTATTGGCCTAAAATCATTCATATTGGTTGTCATGTTTTTCTTTGGAATGATCCTAATGAAGGCGTGGTTAACCTGATGTACCATTCTTCCTCCCACTACCATCCATCTCATAGAATTGCACATATCCTCCTTGACCATTGACCAAGTCTAATGGAAAAACTTGACATTGAAGCCATCATGTCCAGGAGCTTTAGAAGCATTAATGGAAAAGAGTTCTCTTTTTATCTCGTATTCAGATGGGGTTGCCACCAAGTTAGCATTCATCTCCTCAGTGACTCGCCTATCAGGAAGGATGAACTCCCTTAGGTTCATAATGTTGGGCTAGTTGTACATCTCCAAAAAGAACTGAATTGCTTTCTCAGTTACCTTCTCTGTGCCTTCTATGACCTCACCATTAGCATCAATGAGAGTGTGTATCTCGTCCCTCATGTTGTTCCTTTTTAGAGATGCATGATACACCTTGGTGTTTTTGTCTCCATCCCTGATCCATTTCATTATGCTCTTTTTCCACATGGACACCTCCTCCACCTTCTCAATTGGTAGAAGTCTACTAGCACGCAGTCTCTCCTCAACAATTTTACCCTCATCTAAGGGGTCTAACCTTAGAGCGGTAGCCTCCTGCTCAAAATGACTATGTGCCTCGACAATGAGATGTGGTAGGTCAATGAGGTCTCTAGACCAAATCTTCAACATACTTTTAACACCTTTGAGCTTTTCCATCACAATGAACAGAGGATTGCCCACAATTCTTCTATCCCACACCTCCTTGATGACTCCCTCAAAACTTGGCCAAGTCAGCCAATGGTTTAGGAATCTGAAAGGTCTATCTTCCCTTGCTTTGATCGTCAGCTACATTTTAAGCCAACTGTGGTCTCTATTAGGGTGTCTCCCTAGCTCGATAGCAGCCTCAGGGAACACATCCATCCAAGTTGCATTATCCAGGCCCTTATCAAGATTACTGGCTATGCGTCTCCTCGGCACTCTATTATTACTCCACATAGTAATACCACCCCTCATGTTCTCTTCCATCAGATTGGTTGCATCTATGGATTCATTGAACCTTCTAAGGACAAAGGACAGTATATGAAGCCCCCATTTCTTCTCCCCTGCTCTCCTGACGTGGTTGAAATCACCAATCACAAGTTGGGGAATGTCATTCTGTGTTGTTTGCACCAACACTTCCCATAGCCTCCTCCTCTTCTCCATTTCTAAAGAGAGCCCATATACTGCTGAGATGATGTAGTAGAAATGACCATGATTGATGAAACTGAGGTTGATCATCTGGTCCATGGAGTGGATAGGCTGAACATCCCACACATCCAGGTTCCAACCCACCACCAACCTACCACCTTGAATGTGGTCTATGTTAAATGTGTACTCCCAAGCTGGGGGAAACAACCCCTGCATTCTATCAATGAACTATCTTCTTTTTCTTGTTTCACAGAAGATCACTATCGTAGCCTTCTATTCATGTATCACCTTTCTTAGCCTGTGTTGTCTGTTCGACTTAGATGTCCCCCGCACATTTCATGCGAAGATGGTCATCAGGGACGTCCTCTTCCACCACCCCTGGCCTGGGTGGTCCCTCCTTTCCCTCATCCTCCTCTTACTAAACCCACCGTGCTTCTAGTCTCCCTTCTTATACTGAGCCCTGGTCCTCATTCTCGAGGTCCTCAACGACTGAGAATGTGTTGCCCAGGTCAATCCCTTCTTCCACTTCAGCATCTACCCTTTGTGCTTGTATCTCTCCCGTGGCATTCCCTTAAGTCAATTTCACCAAATATATCGGCTGAGTTGGGATCAGATCTCTAGAGTCCTCATCATTGTTCGACATTTCTTCAATCACCTCATGTGCAACAAATTTGGTGCCAACTCTCTTCCTTCTTCTCCTAGGTCTTCTACTGGTGGATCGGCCACGATTGGTGGTATCTCCCTCAACACATGGAACTGGGCATCAACCATGGTTATGTCTGAAGACCTGGTAGCTCTCACATCTTTCCGTTAAGGCCTCGTAGATGACCTTCACCTCCAGAGCAGAGCCATCAGGCATCTCTGCCATCACCACCTTGGGGGAAATCTTGTCCCCTAGTATCTCGACGCAGATCCTTGTCGCCCCGAAGTGTCGTCCTGTAATGGCCAGATCAAAATCCTTGGGTACACCAATAGCATAGGTGATGATGGTCAGTGCCTGATGGGTCTAGTGGCATCCCACCTCAGGCAGGTTGATCTAGATAGGGGACAATGTAAGCATGGCTCTACACAGGTCCGATGAGGGACGCCACTTCCTGGTAAGCACAAGTTTACTGTCAAAGAACCAGGGGTCTACTTCCAAGGCCGCCTTCATATCCGCTACATTGGCGTACCTGACCTGGAACAATCCGTCATTTAGGGTGAAGAGTTGGATTTCACCTTTTAGTTTCCAGTTCCTTAACATCCAGCCGAAAAGCTGCTCATAGATGCATCTCTATCCTAGGATTTGAATGATGATGGTGAGCTTGTGGTAGTCATCCATCTTGTTAACCACTGGTTCTGAGAACTTGGTCCAGGTCCTATTGTCCCCCTCCTTAAAGAATGGGCTCTTTGGGTCATCTTCCACCACACAAGGCTTACTGCTTCTGGCAAAATGAGGTTTGCCTTGCACAGTGTCCACCCAAGATCGAGCCTTCATCACATCCGCTCTGGGGTCTGACCAAGGAAAATCAGGCCCAGAAAGTGGGGGGTTGGGATGAGGCTGAGATGAGTCTTCTGGTGGTGGTGGTGTAGTAACTACAGAAGAAGACTCATTATTGTGGTGGTTGCCAACCCCACTCACCATGGCGAGGGGGGTGGTGGCTGGTTGGGTGGGGAAGAGGTTTTAGATAAGGACGGGAGATCCTCTAGAGAGGTGGCGACACGAATAATCTTTTGATTGCACATATCTTAATGTAGAGTCCAAGTCATAATTTTCATCAAATTATCTTGTATCCAAGACAACTTTATCCTAGTCAGAAATTTATACACATGGATTAGGGTTTGTAAACCACAATGTGTAAGAAACCCTAATTTTGGACCTTCTATGAAAACCTTCAATTTAGGACTCAAAACATGTACCAATTTTGATTACTTGGATTCTTTTGATTAAAAAAACATATTTATTTCTTAAATTTGGAGTCAAAATCAATTAGGTATATATGAAAGGTTTTTTATATAATTAAAATGGTGTTTATAATAAACATCAAAATAGGGATGCAAAAATACTAAAATACTATAAAATTGTATTCCTTGTAAAAAAATACCTTCCAATGATTATTTATACACATTTTTATGATAATGTATCAATTTACTATGAATTATTGGAAACAGACCAATCAGAATCTAGATAATCATATGCATGACATTAATTGATCATAAAATAAAATCGATGTAAATAAGATGTGAAATGACAATACGACCTTAGGCATGCATGACACATCAATCACAGATGTGGGGCCATTTTATCATTTAACAATGAAATGAATCTAACATTTGTAAATCAAAGATGGGGTGAAAAGCCTAAACACCACTATAACCAAAATCATTTAATCATCGTGATGGGGGCACCGAGGTCATTTGATGACATGGTTTGTTCCAGTCACTACAATGTCATGAGCAGTAGCCTAGAGGTGCAACCTTTAATTCAAACTGAGACCAGAGCACCTGTCCAAGGCTATTTAAGTCCCCAACACCTTTGCAAAGCCAAGTCGAGGCCAAGAGACAATAGGGAGGTGCTTTTTGGTCAAAACTCATCAGAAAAATAAGGAATTTAGGGAGTAGGTCGGAGATCCGAATTCAAAGGACAAGCCAGAATAAGACCAGTCGAGGGTCAAAAAATGTTCCTAGGGGCAAACTGAAGTCAACCAACCCATTTTTATCATTGTAGGTTCACTATAACTCCATGGCGACTTGCGCCAGCAAGAACCTTACAACAATCTACAAGACACAACATTTGGGAGCACATCAAGTCAAAAAGACGAAGGAAAAATGAAGACCAAAGGCCAAATATGCTTACCACACTCTTGATTGAATTGGGGCGATTAGATTTGTGTACACCAGGCCACCGTTACCGTAGAATAAGAGTGAGCAGGTCGTGGAGACTCAAGGCACCCATGAAGAAATTGAGAGAGGAGGAGAGAAGCCTAAGGTACTATGATGCTCTACCATGTCTTATAGAGGTAGGGGGTGCCATGTAGCTCACTCTATAATGACGGCGTTGAGTGGTCTTTAAGCCCTATTTTGGATGTTTTATGCTCAAGGCGAGAGAGAAGGCGAGTTAAGGCTCATTCAGTTAGGAGATTCCTCATGGATTGAATGGTGAAGGAAATTTACGCAATGGTGCATCATGGAGGGAGAATGAGACCGTAGATACAAATGTTGGAAACAGATATGTCTCTGGAAAGAAAACGGAGGAAGAGGATGACGATCCAGCCATCTGATCGGCTATTGGTTCACGGATGATGGAATGTGGGTCGTGAGATGGCGTGTATGTGATGAAATTAACAGATGTAGCATGTGATAGTGAAAATAACTAAAACCATAGGTTTAATTCATCGGATTAATGAAATCTATTACAAACCTTAGTCACACTATAATCAGTTCTTATAAAATTGATTTAGAGAGTCAAACATGGGTCAAATGATCTCAAATTTGGAACATAGACTAATATTAATGAATAGATTAATGCTATGCAAATAGATTTTCATTTTGCACCAGATTTGACCCTTAACCACAATATTGGCCATTAATGTGCATATTAATGTATTAAAGAAGGTGAATTAATATGAAAAATCATTCTAATTGAAACATTGGGTGAATATTTGAGATAGGAAATATATGCTAGTTTCAAGAGTCATATCTACCACATTATTCTCTTTTAATGTTTCTTTCCACATAAGAGGAGAGAGAAAGGGAAGAGGGTTATTCACTCGTTAACTAACTCAATACTTAATTATTTCTTATTTCTTATATCAAAAAGCCATTAAAACTCTAAATTAATATAGCCTACTAATTATCTCCCATTAGTGGTCATTTTGCATTATTAGACTCTATTTAACACACTAGTTGAGATATTTGTGCAAGAACCCATTCATTAAAATGATTGTGGGTCAAACATAATTCACAACATTATGTATTGCTCAATTTCAACATTGAGGACAAAGAGGATAGAAAATATAGGAAAATTTAGGTAAAAGGCGAAAAGGATATGAAGAAAATAAAATCTTGAAAATGGGTTAAATTGCAAATAATCCAAAATTTGGTATGTTACAATATACTTGATGAATGTCTAACAATATGAGTGTGGAGTGGTGATATGCGTCGAAGATCACACCAATTCACTATAAAATTTTATCCTAGAGTTTAATCATTTTTTACTTTCTGGTTAAGGCTAGTATAGAAGGGCTGATCCCATAGGACAATTTTTTTAAGATTCATTTCTTTTAAGCCCAATTGATTTTTGAAATTAATTCTTTTTAGTATTTTTGGAAGATTGACAAGAAATAAAGTCCAATTTGAGGGGATTTAGTTAATCTAATGCAAGAAGGTAAATTGTAAGAAGAATAAAATATTACACTAATGTAAGAAAGAAAAAGATTATTCTAAGACAAGAGAGATTAAAAGAAGAAAATTGTTAGCACATGAGATTATCTAAACAAAAGTAAATTGCTGAAATTTAAAAGATGAGTTGAAAGCAAACCATTAAGAAGGGTTGAAATCAAGGAGGAAGACCTCAAGGATTTGGGGTTTCACCACCTTAGCCATTGTGAAAATAGAATTGAGCGATACACAACAAATAAGAAAGAAGCAGGTATGCAATTTATTCGTAAATAAAACGTAAAAGAAGAATTCCACATGAACCCATTGGTCCTCGTGTTAACATATCTTTGTTCTTCATCCTAAAGTGGATTTTTCCACGGTTGCATCCAAATCCTAATGAAGTCAGTTTAGGCATTATAAATCCTAGTTTCCATAGCCGCATCCGTCAGGATTAACAAGTAACAAAAATGATTAATTACTACATTTAAATATACAATTTCTAAACCGAAAACCATCAGTGTAAGTAGTCGTGTAGAAGCTCGATCTGATTAACACATGGCTAAGGGGATATTCCCATTACCTCGATAAGAAAACTACTTGCTACTCATGGCGAGGATGGGAGTAACATGGAAAGAAAGTAAAAGAGTCATAGATTGCAATTCTGAATCTCTATAGAGTCCAAGGCGGTGATGATTAAATGACTCATTTGCTTTTTCTCCTACTCCAAGAAGAAAACATGAGAAGGAAAATGAGAGAAAGAAAGATCCAGATGTAGAATAAAAGAACTAACTTTATTGCTCTTGAAATAAAATTACACTAGAAAAAAAATAATAGAATTTCTCTATGAATTGTATACAAAAATTGGGATTCATTTCTTAGTGGACTCCCCCTGCCTTTTATAGGGGAAGGAGGGGTGGAAACCCGGAGAGGGGGAGAGAAGAAAATAAGTGATGACTGCTGAAATGTGTTGTCTACATGTTGTGAAACAGCTGTCCCCCCAAGTGAGATGGTCCTTTGGAACTTGTCTAGAATGTTTTATGTGAAACCCTAAAGAGGGTAGTGGCAGTGCCCGTCTAGAGGATTTCTTGGGCCTGAAGCAGCATCCCAATTGGCCGTCTGGTATGAGTGAGCCGCCATTTTGAGTGTGATGTGGCATGACATGGGATCCCTAGTGGCGGAACCCACCTCTCATTTCTTGGTCTCAAAGTAAGACTGTGAAATGGGCATTTGCAAAACTCAGGCGGTCGTCTGGCGCCGCTGTACGTGAAATTAGGGATTTAGAACCCTACCCTTTGTGATGCGAGGCTAGGTCTAGTAGACCTAAACGTCTGGCTTTGTGAGAGTACTCGTACAACTACATGATAGGATCATCTCACAAGGTTGAGTTGAGAGTCTGGCTTGCTAAGTTAGTTGATTGAGCCAAGGCTGAGGTGGTTGTCTGACTCTAAAATGAAGGACTTCCTGGGTGTGAGTCGACTGTGTGGGACTAGCGAGATGACTGTCTCGCTGATTCAGAGGGTCAAAATGGACTATAGAGAAAATCCCTGCAATATTGATGAAAATTGGGTTAGTATTTGCATAAATAAATAAAGAAGTGGGTAATTTTCAATTTCGTCTAGAAATTACAAAAAAGGATAAAATCTAATGAAAATGACTAAGAAAAATTTGCAAAAAGATGGATGAATATACAATAATAAAAATACACCAGACTTGAATCTTTGCTCGTCCTGAGCAAATTAAATTACAAATAAACTCCAATTTGTACTTCAAAAATGTCATCCTCACCTTAGTAACATCACTATAGTCCTTACCTCCAAATTTTGGTCAAGTGCCCCAATCTCCTAGAACCACATAACATAGTTCTATATTCCCTATCAAAAAAATGTCATATCTTGCTTCTAAACCAAGAATTTGTGGAAAAATTGGCTTCCACTTACTGTTTCTTTGACACTCTCAATTTTTGAATTTTTGTAAGTAAGTTGCACAAGAACATGTAGAAGGAGGGGGTGTGAACAAAGAAGGAAGTAAAAAAATTTGTTCCCTCCTCTGTTAGACTTAGGATTTTGATTTTGTAGAGTTGTGGCTACATTGGTCACAATTTTTTTCTTGTATACTTGGGCATATTTTTTGATGGAACACCCCTTTGTGGGGTATGGAATTTTATTTTTGGGAAGCATGCCACCCTAGAATTGATTTTTGTCTGATGGTGATTCTTTGCTTCTCTTTTTTAGAACAAAATATTGAGGGATAAAAGAATTGTTCTTCTGCTTTCACCATTTAACATTATTTATTTTATAACAAGATAATATATTTATCTAAAAAATAAGAAAATATTATTATTGGTTCTGATCAATTCATATGACTTACCAACTATTCCAAGGAGTGATGTCATTAAGGGTCCTAGGTGACATAAGAGTTTCAGCCATGGCAATTTGTAATGGATTTTGCAAAAAATTTCACTAAATTCAAGGGGGTACAATGATAGACGACTATTCAATGTCTGACTAGATAATGGCCCTTACAACTAAATAAAACAAAAAATGATGGGTGACTAGATAAAGGTCATAAATAAAGTAGAAACGTGCATAAACATAAAGAAGTAAAGACAAATAGTGATAATACATAAGTGGTGGAATAGAATGGTACCACCTACCCCCACCCCGGACATAGATTTTTGTTCATCCCGAGAAAAACCTAAATCGAAGATGGAGGGAAGAGAATCACTGAGGTGGTGGTGTTGGTATCTATGCCCATAGAGTAAGTCATGTGATGATTGTAATGGGATACTTTGTAAATGATTTAAATAATAATAAAGCCAATTTCCGATCTATATGTTTAAACTGTTTCTGAGATGATGGTGTAACATGATAGATGTCTAAAGAATGGTTTTACTCAATGACGTATGCTTTTAGGTTCATGACCTAAACGATGAGATCATATGGATGTTAAGAGTATACATTCTTGTTTAGTCCCTAGTCAGTTGTTATTGTGGAAATAACCATAGACATCAATAACACTAAAGACTAGATTGTGTGTTGGTTGATGACAGAATCTCATTAGTCATGATATAGTGATATCAAACCAAGCACATAGGTACTTGTTAGAGAACAAGGTATCGAACAGACCCACCATGAGAGTGACACATGGAACCATGGCTTGGTAGTCACAGTCATCTCTCACAGTGATGGTGGTGAGTGTGATTCTTAGACCTGAAATCACTACACTCAACACATGTCGTTGGGTACACTTTGACATCATCAAACGCAGTCCTGAAACATGGATAGTTATAAAGGTGATGATTGGGTGGCTTTGACACATGGGGCTTTTGCGGGGTGAGTGATAGATATGGGATTTGTCCCTCCTGAGGGAGTTTCATATCCTTGGCCACTTGATGAGTAGGATTGAGAAAGGCATGCGCATGCACATGTGAATCAATATGTGATATTGATGTCACACACATCTCACCCAGTCTGCTCTGAGATCAAGGAAATGAATGAATGTTGACAGGATGACTGTTCCATGCCTCGAGTTCATTCAGGAATATCAGTGACAAAGGAATTATACATTCATTGTAACACCATTCATGGATTGTAGGATTGAAAGTTGTTCTCCAACTTTCTATTTCACTTGGGTAGCAATGATGTGTGACTAGGCACCGCTCTTTGCTTGTGAAGTCATAAGTGTTATGGACTTTCACTGCCAATGTGAAATGGACCTGTAGGGTCACACACATAGGATTTAACCTGGCAAAGGAGTTTTGTCCACAAACAATGTTTAGATTGATTACTAAATCAGTTTAGTAGTTCAATTAAACATCAATTAATCGATAGCTCAATATCATAATGTTCAAGGTGTTGGACGCATTGATTAGAGTATCAGATTGATTGAAACTGCAATTGATTGATTCTGCACAATCTACACTCCCAACCAATCGGCTCATGTGATGAATCGATCGGCTGAGCCTGGTGAACAGGTCAGCTCAAGGGTTGAGTCGATCGGCTCATGGACAGGGTGAACGATTGCTTCAAGTGTTGAAATGATCGGTTCGACTGTTGCAACCGGGCAAGTTGGGAAAGTCGGATTGGTGAGAATTTTCCTTTCATTTCACTTGCCCAATTTGATTGGGAAAAGGATTGGTATTTGATACCAATTAGAAAAAAAAGAGGGAAAGTCGATCGGGAACTGATCAGGACCACAAACCGATCAGTTCAGAAAGTGAACTGACCGTTTCATGGGTCCCAACCGATCGGTTGAGTGTCAACCGACCGGCTCAGATCCCCAACCGACCGTTTTAGTTATGAAACGATCAGTTCAGGTTGTGAGTTGGTTGTTTTTGTGGAAAATATCGAACCCTTCTACTCCTGGTTTAGTCCCATATTGTCGGGGACAGAGAACCCTATCCCATGACCCGCCTATATATATATGGGTATTGGGGGCTTCTCAAAGTACAACTCAGTGCAAGCCGGTTGCTCTAAAAAGTTGTCGTTCTCTCTGGTTTTGGTAACCGAGAGAGCCCGAGCAAGTGCTACCCGAAAAGGGAGGCATAGCAAGGGAAAGACAACGGTAGTTGCAAATGGTAGCAGGAGAGTGTGTTGGCGACTAGTACGCTGATAGGAGGGTGCGACTCCTTCCGGTTCCTTGTGCGACAAGGAGATCTGAGTTCCAGGCAGTCCGTGTGAACGACTGCAGAGGCGGGAGACTTCTGTCGCTCGGAGGACAACTGTCAATCCCGACAGTCCCAGTGAGAGGAGGAGTCTTCAGTTCCGGTGCGACCAGGAGCTGCACAGACACCGTCCAAGACCGGAGGTGAAGACCGCGTAAGGCGCGAGGTACTTTCACCGAGCAAGCCTCGGGACAAGGTATGCATCCACAAACCATATTTCCTATTGTATAGACGTTGACGCGATTCCTTTTGTTATGGGTTTTGGGAGAAAATTTTTGTTTCTGTTGCTTCTCTGCCTCCTCTAAAACCCAACAGGTGGAAAATGTGAGCATGATGGAGGGTTGTAGTAGTAGTTTCCTTAATAGGGAGAGTTGGGGTAAGGGTAAGCATGAATGGTCCCATAATCCTCATACCGAGGTCTCCTAGTGTTGTAGTGGCCCTGATGCACATCTCATGATGCCTATGAGTGTTGCATCTGATACATGTGGTTGAGTTGATGACCTTGACACTGCTTCTCTTGTTGAATCTCCTCCAACTGGTTGCAGACCTTGTAGAATCCACAAGGCTCCTCAGGACCTTCCTCAATGCCTCCTTGTCTTCTAATGCGGCATCATGCGAGTGGTGGTGACAATCCAGTCTCATCATCATGTGCCTCCAAGGTGACACTCATCCTATGGGTCATGGGATCGGGGACATCATCAACATGGGGATCCTCTAGAAGAAATTGTGCCACATGCGCTTGTAGGTCTGTCAAGTCATAAAATAGGTTGGATGTTGCAAACCTAGCGTGGTGGGGAATCTCGAGGACCACCTGAGAGTCTTTGAAAAGTAGGTAGTATACTCCACTGGTACCCTAATGGATGAACTTGCACCCCTTCAAGTAGTTTAGGTCAATCAGGTGTTGCTTTAGGGCGAGTGGATGGAACGGGATATGATTGTACCCCAAGAAAAGCACAATATATGTGACTACATGGCCATGCAGTAGGAGGAAGAAGTGGTGTGGGTGGCTTGGTAGTGAAGATGGTCAATCATGGCACAACCCCAGTTGTAAGGCACATTGTTCAGAAGGTACCATAATGTATAAAACTCATAAAGAGTGATGGCACCCTAAGTACCTTCCCTACCGAAAAATGTTTGTGCCAGAATGCAATGAAGGTAATAGACCAGTGGATTTGTGAATGCTAGAGGCTTTCATGCTATCAGGTAGCTTGGGTGGAAGCCCTATGATTTCCACCCAGAACTTCTCCTCATTGTAGTTATTGGGATGGATGTCGTGGATGTGCTTTATTCATTGGGTGAGCCAGTAATCATCGGCTCCATTGAGTATCATGGAGGCCAGCTGCCTGGTGGAGATCTCAAAATCTCTACCAAACACTCGGGCTTGGAAATTGGATTGTCCCAGTGAACTGTGGTACCATTGATAAGTAGTGATGAACTCCAATGTCAAATCACTATATACTGGAGTGACATGATATGGTAATATAAGAATGTGATTCTTCCTGAGGATGTTGTCGACCGCTTCCTGAATGCCAAGTGCATCAAGGGTGATGTCACATGCCCAACAAGGAAGAGAGACACCAATCATAGTGGTCTACTTGAACCTTTTTTAGTACTCGGTGTCGACAAACTATGCATAGTTTTCCAGAGTAGGGGCTATGTAGGGTGGGTGAGGCACAGTAAAGTTGGGATTGCGATGGGATATAGATCATTTGTGCTCGGACGCCGTGATGAAGTCAAGCTCATTAATATCTTGTCACATTTCTGATGCCATTTCTAGAGAGGACTCTCCACTTTAGATCCTCAATGTGAATCCCTAGGCTCACAGAGGAGCGACAAGGAGTCTCACAGGAAATCGTCGATTTGGCAGGGTGCTTGCCCTTGCAAAAGTGGTCAAGAAAGTTGTGTCTTGAACCTCCTTCTGACATGTTGAAGATCTGCTGGTGATGGAAGTGAAACAACCGCCTGATAAAGACCAAACGGTCATTTTGGGCAGACAAGATGGTCGGTTGACTCAGACCAAACATTCATTTCATCGACGCAGGTGATGGTGGCTAAGCAGCACCAGACAATGGTCACCTTGTCTGAGACGGTTGCTTGGAAATCAACGAAACAACCACCCTGTAATCAACAAAACAGCCACCTAGTTTGTTTGGGATGCTCGTCTAGAGAGGAGGTTGGTGTTCTGTCAAGCAGTCCACCAGTGACAATGCAGGCTAGTGAGAAGGTCATCTAAGGTCTGAGATTGTCCTCTGGCTGTGGAACGGTCGGTGAGGGTAGGATGGATGCACTGAGGAGGGAGGGAGAAGGAGACCGACTGGGCTATTCATATCACCCGGTGATGGAAGGAGGTGGCATCGAGAGGCACAACACCACGAGGAGGTGTTCAGATAAGGGAAGAAAAAGGAGCTTGTGTGGAGAGCACGACCCGATCGTCTCTTGGGTGGAGAGTGGCTGGATGGTTCGTCGGGTTGGGCGTCTCGTGGAGGAGGCGGTCGAATGGGCAAAGGAGAAGGATAACGATGGATGAAAAGAGAAGGGATGAGATGATCTTCACTGAATGGAAAGATTTATACGCTAAATGAGCAACAAAACGATCAGTTTGTTGAGACAAAACGGTCATCTGACTTTTTGTGGGTCGAGGTGGACTCCTCACCTTTCAAGAAGGTTTGAAATTTGAATTGGCTATGATTTCACCCTGTTGCGGGCAAAATGACTGTCTCGCGCTTCCCAGATGCCCGTTTGGCATTGAAGAGCGAATAAACTTCGAATTTCAAATGACCACAATAGTGAGGTCGATGCTTTTTTCAGATGAGACAATAGTCTTGCCCTCACAAAATGGTTGTATGAAATGGTACAATAGCTAGTTGTTATCCGACAAACAACAAGTTGGGTTACCAAATTTTTTTTTGAATTAAAACTGAAATTGAAACACAAGTGTTAGCTAAGACAAATATAGAAGAAAATTGCAAAAATTAAATGATTGGGTTACCTCCCAATAAGCGCCTAGTTTTATGTCACAGGCTTGACAGGGCAAGATCATGGAGCCTTTTCAAGCTCAAGAGGGGGGGGGGTTGCAAGTTCATGCAAGTCGAGGTCTTCGAGTAAGGAGAGTTGATGTGCCTCAGAAGATAGAATATCCTATATTATGATGTACCATTTAAGGTGATGTCCATTAACTTTAAATTCCCCTAAAACCTTGTCGCAAAGAAGAAAAGTGCCATGAGGGTAGGCACACTTGACGAGATAGGTCTCATACCATCTAGATTTAAGTTTTCCAGGAAAAGTCTTGATATAGATTTCTACATTAAAACTTGATCGCCTCCCTAGTGTCATTTCGCCTAATATGACCATCATGCCATAGTTTGGTTTTGTCTTTTTAAATCCTAGCATTTTCATAGGCAGTCATTCGGAGTGCATCTAACTCTTACATTTTCAAAAGTAGTTTTCACCTACAACAATTAAGTCAAAATTTAGAGTTTGATGGCCCAATTGACCTTATGGTCTAATTCTGTGGATAGATGGCATGATTTCCCATAAATCAATTTGAAGGGAGTGGTGCCTAGGGGTGTTTTGTAGGTAGTCCTATATGCCCACAAGGTATCATTCAGTTTTAAAGACCAATAGGTACTAGTGCACATTTACTATTTTATCTAGGATGGAATTGATTTTCCTATTTGACACCTCAAGTTGACCACTAGTTTGAGGATGGGAAGGGGTGGCAACCTTATCATGCACTCTATATCTTTTCAACAAGGAATCAAATCTCTTCACTAGGAAATGGGAACCTCCATTAGAAACTATGGTGTGAGTTACCCCAAATTAGGGACAAATGATATCTTTAAAGAGCTTCTTCACAGGCTTGGAATCACATGTTTTGGTTGGGATGGCTTCAACCCATTTATAAATGTAATAAACAGCTACCAAGATATATTTATACCCGTAAGAATAAGGGAACACGCCCATATAATATACCCCCCACATTTTGAAATTTCAATCTCCTCCAAAGAAGTCATGGGTTTGGTCTCTCTTAGATATGTTGCCATTCCTTTGACATTCATCACAAGCAAGGATAAAATGATATGAATCTTTGAATAGAGTAGGCCAGAAAAACCCAGATTGTAAGACCTTCCTAGAGATTTTCTAAAAACTCATATGCCCTCCAATGGGACCAGCGTGGCATTACTCAAGCATGTCATGATCCTCTTGCTCAACAACACACCTACGACAAAGTCCATCCCTTTTTGTCTATGATTTTCTGAACATAATCTAAAAAGATATGGATCATCCCAATAATACCATTTTACATCATGTAAAAATTTATCCATACAATGTCCCTTATATTTGGGGTGCAATACACCTACCACTAGAAACTTTACATAATTCACAAGCCAATGATATTGGGATTCCATCTTTAACAATTCATCATCATGAAGGGATTCATTTATAGGTATGCCATCATCATCAAAGAAATAAATGCGACTAAGATGGTCGGCAACAACATTTTTCCATCCCTTTTTGTCTAAGATCTCTAAGACAAATTCCTGAAGTAAAAGGGCCCAATGAAGAAATTGAGGTTTAGCAACCTTTTTGGTCATCAAATATCTAATGGCTGCATGGTCTGTGTAAACAATGACTTTGGAACCTACCAAATACCAGAGAAAGTTTTCAAAGGTATATACTATAGCTAGCATTTCCTTTTCAATAGTTGTGTAATTCCGTTGGGCTTCATCAAGAGTTTTGGATGCGTAGTAAATCTCATGCTGCTTTTTATCAACATGTTGTCCAAGGATAGCACCAACGACATAATGCTCACATCACACATTAACTCAAAGTGTAGGGACTAGTCTGGGGCCCTAATGATGGGAGTAGAAATGAGGGCATCCTTCAAACAAAGAAAATTGAACATGCAAGCTTTGTGTAACACAAAAGGGGTTTCTTTTTGAATGAGATTTGTTAAGGGTTTGGTGATCTTAGAAAAATCACAGATGAAACACCTATAAAAACCTACATGCCCAAGGAAGGCATGAACATCCTTTATGGAAGACGGCGGTGGAAGTTTGTGATGACGTCGATCTTGGCTTTATCCACTTCAATACCACAGTTTCTTACCCTATTGCCTAAAACAATTCCTTCAGTCACCATAAAGTGACACCTCCCTATTGAGGATCAAGTGTGCTTCCTCACATTGCTCTAAAACCAGACATAAATGATGGAGACAAGATTCAAATTTATCTCCTTAGATGGAGAAATCGTCCATAAAAACCTCCTTGATGGTTTCGGTCAATCAGCAAATTTAGCGGACATGCACTACTAAAAGGTGGTTGGAGCATTGCAAACCCGAATAGTTGTTTTCTCTTGATCATCCAGATGAATGGGAATATGACAAAAACATGAATAGTCATCAAGATAGAAAAAATATTGTTCATGGGTGAGGCACTCTAGTACTTGATCCTGGAAGGGAAGAGGGAAATGATCTTTTCTAGTGGCCTTATTTAGTTTCCTATAGTCAATACACATCTTCCACCCTGTGATAGTGTGAGTGGTAATAAGCTCATTAATGTCATTTTTCACGAAAATGGCACCCCCTTTCTTAGGAATGACCTGAACTGGGCTAACCTAAGGAGACTCAGAGATGGGTATATGATCCCTGAAACCAAAAGCTTGATAACCTCTAGACACACCACCTCTTTCATTTTGGGATTCAATTTCCTTTGAGGGTCTCTAGAAGGTTTGTACTCTTCTACCATAGGAATTTTATGCATGCAAACGGATTGATCTATTCCTGTCAAATCAGCCATCTTGTATCCAAAGGCAAAATTTCCTCTTCCTAAGTTCTGTCATTATCTTAGTTTCCTTTTCATGGGTGAGATCAGAGTAAATGATAATAGGATAAATATTTTTCCCATCAAGGAAGGCATACTTAAGACCTTTAGGGAGGGGTTTCATATCAGGTGCCTTGGAAGTTTTAGGTTTTGCGTCTACAAAGGAGACCATTTTTAGGTCTTTAAACTCCTCATCATGAATCTCCTCAATAGTGTCGAGATGATATTTGAATTTCTCCAGTTGATCATCTTCAAATCCACAATCAATAGAGGTCACATGTGTATTTTGTAGGGGATCTTCAACTAATTACCATTCTTGTCTCAATAGTTGCATCTTCTCAATACAATCAAGAAGTTATACCTCTTCTTGAATGCTTGGCCTACACATACTTTCGAATACCCTAAACTTTAGGGTTTGTTTTCCTAGGTGCAAGAAAATGGTTTCGGCCTCAACATCAATCAAGTCACGAGCAGTGGCAATGAAGGGATGTCCAAAGATGATGGGGTACCCTAAGTCTTCCTTTATGTCCATGATGACAAAGTCACATGGGACATAGGCATTCTTCCCAACTCTTATAGTTATGTCTTTGATGATCCCCATAGGTTTTGTCATGGATGAGTCAGCTAATTGGATGATCATGGCGGTAGGGATCATGTCAACAATGCCTAGCCTCCTATAGAGACTATAGGTCATAATAGAAATACTAGCATCCATATCTACAAGACCCTTCCTGCAAGCATTATCACCTAGGTAGAACCCAATCCCAAAGGAACCAAGGTCTTTATTCTTTTAAGGCATTTTGCTTTCGATAATATCGGAGGTAGTCCTAGTAAGCATGACCGTCTCATGCTCATAGGTTTGGTACTTCTTGGTTAAAAGATATTTCAAAATTTTGGACCAGGCCGACATATCAGCTAAGGCATCAAAAAAGGGAATATCCACATCCAATATTTTCATGGCTTCCCTAAATTTCACACAATGGGTGTCAAGCCTAGTCTGTTTTAGGCGGGCCTGCTAAGGTGGACAAGGTTTGTAAATGGAAATTTTTGGCTCGTCAATTTCCACATGTGGGACTATAAGAGATGGAGTCGAAGAAGTGGGGACGACATGGGTGGGTGGTGGTGGAGTTTTGAGGATCACTGTATCATCATTCTCAAATTCCAAGGGGACAACTGTGGGTTTCTTCAGGGGATGAATATGGATCTTCCCTGAGCGGGTGGGAACAACCTTAAGCTGTTCGTGATGTTTTGGGTTGTTCTCGAGTTGTCCAGTGAAGGTCCCTATAGGGGTTTTTGTTGGGTAAAAAGACGAGTGAACTGAGCATCGGTCCATTTCTGGTGCGCTATTGTAATTTTCTCTAAGGCTAAAATCATATCCTCTACCATAGGGGTGGGTGCATTTTATTGAGGTGGTGGTGGTTGATGAAGGTTTTGATATTGTTGTCCTTCGTTAGGTCCACCATTTTGGAAATTTCCCCTAAAATTCCTTTGGTTGTTATTGTATGGAAAACCTGGTGGTGTGATAGTTGGCTTGGGGTTGTGGGGGTATATGTTGAGGGAAAAGTTGAGATGAGTTTTTAGCTCCTGAGGGGTTTCCATATTGAAACTCGGGATGGTTTCTGGCTTGGTTCAAATTATAGTAAGCCCATCTTCGGATACTATGGACAGAGTTGAGGTCCTCCACTTGTTGACCAACATCAGGATGCACAGGGGTGTTGTGGAGATATTGACATTGGAGGTTAGCATGATCATACCCTTGGCATATCCCACATAAAGATATTGCAACCCTCACTTGTTGAGTTTGTCTTTCATAGGTATTAAATGATGATTCTAAGAAGTTATGTTACAAAGATATCAATTTAAGATCTTCGACAATAGTAGGATGTATAGGTTTACCTTAGCCTTAACCACTTATAAGACCCAACTGGTCCCTCATCTAGCCTAGGTTTCAGAATCTCTTTTAACTACCTCCCATACAATGCTTAGGGTTTGGAACATGGTATTTCCTTCATATGAGGAATCTAGAAATTTCATGGTGTCATCATCAACACCACAATAAAATATCACAATGAGTTGAGATTGTGATATGTCATGATGGGGGCAACATTAGAGGAGTTCCCTAAATCTCTCCCCAGCTTCTCCTAATGTTTCTCCAGGGATCATAGAAAACAACATGATTTTTCCTCCAATCTCATATGTAAGGGGAGGGGGAAAGTATTATGAAAAAAATTTGTTTGAAGTTCTTACCAAGTGGTGATGGGGTTTTCACTCTCCATGGCATTGTACCAACTGCTGGCTAACCCTAAAAGAGAGTATTTGAAATGTCTAAGTCTAATGGCACCTTCAGAAACTCCTGGGATCATAGTCAAGGATATAAGGATTGTGAAACATTGGAGGTGATCTTGACAACTTTCACCTTTGTTCTCGAAAAAGGGATTCGCATAAACCATGGTGATTCACTGAGTGTGGATCTCGAGTTGAGGGGTGGTGATCGCGGGTGGCAAAACTAGGTGTTGTGCATATCTGGTTTTTTGAGTGGAAAAATCTTTTAGTTGTTTTTATCTCCAACCTCCCTTTGAGCAACTTCTCTAGCCTCTTGCTCAGCTATATAGGTTGCACACAAGTTGGCATCTTGAGTCGCACGTTCAACCATCATCAACTCTCTTTGAGAGGCAAGTTCCTGCTCAATCCTACAAGAAACCTCCTATCCATCCATCCTAAGTCAGTTTTGTTGATTTAAGTGATGGAAAGTCTTTTCTGGCTTGTGATAAAAAATTGGTAGTGTAAGATCGTTCGATGGGCAACACATGTACAGTTATACAGATATATTCGTTTACAGAAAGAAATGTACTGCTAGAATGCAAACTCAGTAGAAAGAGGAGATAGAACTTTCAAAATGTTACTCAGAAGGCTAAAAAATAAATAAAAAGTTTTCAAATAATTTTAGGGTTCAAGAAATGATTCGTTGTCCCCGATAGCAACGCCAAAATTGATACGCGTCGAATAGCACACCAATTCACTAGAAAATTTTATCGTAGAATTTCATCCTTTTTTTACTTTATAGTTAAGGCTGGTATAGAAGGGTTGATCCCACAGGACAACATTTTTAAGATTCATTTCTTTTAAACCCTATTGATTTTTGAAATCAGTACTTTTTGATATTTTTGAAAGATTGACAGGAAATAAGTCCAATTTGAGGGGGATTGACTAATCTAATGCAAGAAGGTGAATTTCAAGAAGAATATAATATTACACTAATGCAATAAAGAAAAATATTATTCTAAGACAAGCGAGAGTAAAAGAGAAAATTGTTAGCACACGGGATTATCTAAACAAAAGTGAAGTGCTGAAATTTAAAAGGTGAATTGAAAGAAAACATTTTAAGTATGGTTGAAATAAAGAAGGAGGACATTGAGGCTTAGGGGTTTCACTACCTTAGCCCTTGTGAAAAATATAATTAAGTGATACACGACAAAAAAGAAAGAAGTATGTTTGTGATTTATTTGTAAAAAAATGCAAAAAAGGAACTCCATGTGAACTGACTAGTCCTTGTGCTTACGTATCCTTGTTCTTCATTCTAAAGAGGATTTTTCCATAGTCACATCCAAATCCTCATGAAGTTAGTTTAGGTGTTCTAAATCCTGGTTTCCACAGTCGCATCCATGAGGATTAACAAGCGATAAAAATGATTAATTACTTCATTTAAATAAGTGATTTCTAAAGTGAAAACCATATGTCTAAGTAGTCATGTAAAAGCTCGATACAATTCAAACATAGCTAAGAGGCTATTCCCCTTGTCTCAATAAGAAAACTACTGGCTACTCATCGTGAGGATGGGAGAAACAAGGAAAGAAATAAAGAAGAGCCATAGACCACAATTCTGGATCTCTGTAGAGTCTAGGGTGGTGACGATTAAACAACTCGTTTGCTTTTTCTCCTACTCCAAGAAGAAAATGCGAAAAGGAGAATGAGAGAAAGAAAGATCCAGATGTAGAATAAAAGAACCAATTTTATTGCTCTTGAAAGTAAAATTACACTAGAAATAAAATAACATAATTTATATATGAATTGTGTAAAAAAATTTGGACCCTTTTCTTAGTGGAGTCCCCCCTCCTTTTATAGGGGAAGGAGGGGTGGAAACCCTGAGAGGGGGAGAGAAAAAAATAAGTTCTGGCTGCTTAAATGTGTAGTCCGCAAGCTGTGCAAGGTCGTATCGCTAAGTAGGGTAGCTTTTTGGCACTGACTGGGTGCTCGTCTAGAATATTTTGTGTGAAACTCTAAAGAGGGTAGTGACAGGGACCATCTGGAGGATTTCTTGGGCTTGAAACGACATCCCAAATGGCCGTATGGTATTATTGAGCCACCTATTTCGAGTGTGATGTGGCTTGACATGGGAGCAGCGGTCGAACCCTAGTGGCGGAACCCATCTCTCATTTCTTGGTCTTGAAGTAAGACCATGAAACGAGCATTAGCGGAACTCAGGTGGTCGTCTGGCGTTGCCATGCGTGAAATTAGGGCTTTGAAACCCTACCCTTTGTGATGCTAGGATAGGTCTGGTCGACCTAGCCATTTGTCTTTATGAGAATGCTTGTACAACTACATAGGATGATCATCATGCTGGGTTGAGATGAGCGTCTCGCTTGCTAAGTTAGCTGATTGAGCCAAGTTTGAGGTGGCAGTCTGACTCTTAAACAAATGTCTTCCTCGGTGTGAGTCGACTGTCTGGGACCAGTGAGACGACCATCTTGCTAACTCAGAGGGTCTAAATGGCTTTGGAGAAAATCCCTACAATAATGATGAAAATTGGGTAAGTATTTAAATAAATAAATCAAGAAGTGGGTAATCTACAATTTAGTCCAGAAATTACTAAAAAGGAGAAAATATAATGAAAATGACTAAGAAAAAATGCTAAAAGATGGATGAATATGCATTCATACAGTGTGGCCGCTTCTATTGATACATGGACATGTCTCTATAGCACTCATGAATATTCTTAATATCTGCATAGACTTAATGCTCTAAACTGTAGAAATGGCAATTAATTTTTCGGTGTGAGTTATGGACCTCTAATCAAATAAAATGGAAATTCATCGAAGGACATAGTTCTAACAATCCTCTACAAATTACATACATCTACTCTATACTTTGGTTCAGAGAACCTAGTTCTACTAAAGGCTATGCATGCCATTTATTGATGTTCTTT
Source organism: Alisma plantago-aquatica (assembly GCA_963693085.1). NCBI lineage: Eukaryota > Viridiplantae > Streptophyta > Magnoliopsida > Alismatales > Alismataceae > Alisma > Alisma plantago-aquatica. The sequence continues at coordinate 1,091,026,715 of OY856409.1, read as the reverse complement.
CTAGTAATCTCTTATTTGAAGTTTTCATGTTTTGATTTTGAAATAGTGTTTTGTTTATGATATTTTATATCCCAAAAAAAGATCTTTAGTCCACATAGGGGATCGCAAGATCTTATATCCTCTTTATATTTGATTCCTTACCCAATAGATATTTGAGGACCACAATGGGACATAGGTTGCGCACACGCATGGTAGGACAACCCAATTGGATTTGGGCTGCCTGGTCCAAAACCTTTTAAGCAGGTACATTGGCACATGTCGCATTACAAGAACACACTACTATAGAATGGGGATACAACGTCAGTTATTTTTGGCATTCTACGTCGATTTAAGACCAATGACAAAGTGGGTGATGCTAAAAGTTTGACCTTTCTTTGTCTATTGTGTTAACTACAGACAAAACGTTTCCAAGTCGGCACTTTTTTAGAGAGAAGCTGATGATGTAACTCCTAGTGAGTGTTGCTTGGACATTTCCTCGTTGGTTGTTTACTACCAAGCAGTTGATGCCAAATATCTTGATGTTGGTTTTATCAATTATGGAATACTATATTATTATGTATTTCCAGCGGTTACTTGAAAGCACCGATGTGAAAATCAAATGTATTCATTTTTATTAGTGATGGAACAGTAAATGTGTAGATTCTTTCTGGTGGTTACCTAAAAACACTGACATGGAAAAAAATATAGTCGGGTTTTATACAAAACTAACATGAATACGTATATGTTTCTTTATACAACAGGTTTGTAGACTTGCTGTCTAGCTTGCTAGCCTCTTTGGATGTTGTTGTTCTTTAAAACTACAGTCTGAAGAACAACATGCTCTCTTCAAGCTTTGCAGCCTAATAATAGGCCAACACACATGCAAGAAAAAGATAAATTATACAAAGTAGGCACAAAAAAGCCACATTCTATCATTTTTTTCACTTCATGTTTGCACACAAATCTATGAACTCACATCTCAAATTTAACTCTCATCCACACTTAAATTTCATACATTAAATCATTATTTATCTTCCTCATGCCTTCACATTCAGATTCACACACACATATACACTTAACATTAAATTCACACTCAGAAAATACATACCAACATAAGCTACCATCTCAGTTTAATTAAGTTCAGAATGTATTTAACATATCAACAATTCACACTCAAAAATACTCATAAGAAGTCTGACATCAAAGTTTGAACTACCAAAAAATATCAACCCACCGTCATATTTTTCATTCAAGTCCACATTTTCGATTAAGCAGGCTGCCCACTGTTCATGTAGCTCATTTGTCTTCTCCATTGTATAGGGTTCAGTATTTGGAAAAGACTACAGAAAGAATGTGACTTCTAATTAGAATTATCAATGAGAATACTTTATTAATATAATATGATCCAAGACTAATAACCTACATTCAATATAGACTTATAACCTACATGATTGGCAATCACCTGCATATACAACATCACATAATATGGGCAAGCCCAACCATTGTTTTGTATAGGGGCCTATAGATTTACAATTTTACATTAATATGTAATAGACAGAGTTCATCATAATTTCTTGGGCAGACTGCTCCAACTGATTAATCACTAAAAATTGACCATTCAGAAGAACTTAACACCAGTGAAAAAACAACAAGGACCTTATCACTAGACCAAGAAATTCACCATTTTTGCAGCCACGTCCTGTGTTTCTTGGATGGGGATTTCTCTAGCTTTGTTTTTCCTCACATCTATCCACTCAACATAGCAAAGAAACTCTACAAAAGTAGTAGAAGACTCGACAGTAGGAATAGATACAAAAGGCCCTTTCTCTTCCCGCTCTTACACTTGTTGTTGTTGTCGGACCTGGCGGCGGTACCAATAACCACTTGGACCAACCAGTGGTTGTGCACATTCTTGTCATGCCTCTATTTTTGAGCTTTGTGAAGGGCATGATTAATTCATACAAGTGATATTGTTAAGTAACCATAATAAATCATAAAAATATAATTAATTCAATACCTAGAAGTCTTCTGTTTGTGTCTGTCGAACAAACTCCTTACAATCATCTTGACAAATATAGTTCCATTTCTTCCAGGGTTCCTTTTTGTCTCAAAAGACATAGTCTTTGGTGAGGATTGTTCACCAATCCCTATGTCTTCTCCTGACAAGCTGCATAACAGACTTGCGATGCAACTTTTCATCAAGTTCATACCAGCTTTAAAAAGATTCAACATTCAATACTGTTTACAAATGTTAAAGAAAAGAATAGAAAAAAAGACTACAAAATATAACTACATTTATCTCACCTCTAACTCCTTCTAGATGAGGTCTTTATGGACCGACTCACATGTCTCCAATCCTTCGAGAGGAGAGCCATCTTGCTTCGTCCAAGGACCTCACAATACCTGGCAAACTCATTGGTAAGTGGTGTGCCTACTTCATTGAATTCAATGGTTGTCTTCTTCCCTTGCCCATTTGTGGCATTTTTCATCACAGTTATCCCTATAACTCCCTTACTCTTTTAGTTCTAAGAACTTCCATCACCCTAATCAGGATGCTCAACATTCTCATGCTCATGATCACTTTGCTCCTAGTCATATGCCATCTATAAAACCAAAAGTAAACAAAAGTTAGATCACTTATAAAAAGTCAACAATATAATGAAATCAGATCAAATATGAACAAATAAACATATTATATAAATTTTAAAAAAGTAAGATTACATATGAGTAGTATACCTTAACAAGCAAGATGTAGATATGTGCATCGACCGATGACATTTATGTTTTTGCTAATTCTTTCCTTAAACCCATTCATGTAGATCCATTCTAGATTTGATGCCATATATAGCCTTACCAGGTATATTCAACTGATAGCCAATAATGCTATCACAAACATTTTTCTCAATATGCATGACATCGATACAATGTCGAACTGTCAAAGAACTCCAATAAGAAAGGTCCCGAAATATCAATCTCTTTTTGAATAAAAACATTTCATCTATGGGAGTAGTACATGATCTCTTACCGAAATGATTTACAATGTTGTTTACTCTTGCATAAACATCCTCCCATGGCATAGGTTTAGGGGCACTCCATTCCTCAGTTGAGCCATTGAATGTTTTATGCAACATTTGGTAAGGATCACCCTTGGTAGAAACCTTCAATGACCATGATATACAGTCTTACCACCATGTTTCCGTTTGATAGAATCTATATTTTCCTCACATGTAGGACATTCCTTGGATCTTCTGACATTGTAGCCAGACAAGTTCCCACAAGCAAGAAAGTCATTAATAGTGCAAAACAATATAACACATAAATTAAACATCTCTCTACATAAGGTATCATAAATCATCACACCTTCTCCCCATAGTTTCTTTATGTCAGCAATCAGAGGTTCAAGGTAAGCATCTATATCATTGCCAGGTTGTTTGTGGCCCAATATCAACTTCGACAACATGGCATATTTATTATTCATAACAATCATAGAGGAAGATTGTATACAACAAGCATGACATGCCAAGTACTATGATGGCTACTTAATGTTCCATATGGATTCATCCCATTAGTACAAAGTCCAAGTCTTAAATTCCTAGCTTCTTCGCCAAATTTAGGATATAATAAATCAATTTTTTTTCATTGTTGGGAATCAGACACATGTCATAGCATACCATCATCATTTTTCTTTACCTCTACATGCCAATTTAAATTTTGTGCATCTATGAAATTAGAAAACAAGTGTTGAAATTGGGGTATTATAGGCAGATATCACTTCACCTTGGCAAGAGACTCAATTTTAGTCTTAACCGATGTCGTCCTTTTATACCTAGATGCCCCACATTTCAGACATTCTTTCATATCGATATAGTCCTTTTGAAAAAGCATATAGTCATTCAGGCATGCATGGATCTTCTTAGCCTCCGTTCTCATTAGGCACAACATCTTTTTCATTGTGTATGTTGAGATTGGAAGCTCGTTGCATTCAGGGACAATATCTTTCAACAAAGACAATAGAGAAGTGAAGCATTTGTCACTCTATCTATTGTTAGCATTCACAGTATACAATATTAACACAACAATCAACTTTATAAACTTAGTACAACCTAAGTATAATGGTTTCTCAATATCGTGCACAACATTTCTAAATATGGGAGGTGGGTCTGGGATATTTACCCCACAAGTGTCTCTCGTCACATCAACCATGTCTGCCAGAATTTGTTCATTCTCATCAACATCGTCAGCCATTTCTTCTTGGACACAACTACCACTGCCCACATGTACCAATATCAAACTAGGAATCTCTCCATAATAGTACCATCCTATATAGCCCTATATAATCCCATTACACATGACATGATCTTTGATTGTGTCAAAAGTGTCAACTTTGAAGTTGTTGCTGCAATTCCTGCATGGGAAATAGAACCTATCTCTAGTTTGTTTTCAATGTTCCTTTTCAAATCTTACAAACTCATGGAGAACATTAATAAACTCTAGAGTGCAGTGGTTTGGTATCGACATCCATGATCGATCCATTTCAATATGATCAAATGGGAGACAAGTTAATTTTAGGAAAAACATGTTTGAATAATTAAGCTCTAATCATCTAGTAGCATTCAGATTCATGAATGTGTACCACCTATCCCATTCTTATGCACTTCAACTCACTGATAAAAAAAAAATTTATGACAACCTTTACAGGCTGCCCCCGCGTCCTTTGCCCAACCATAGCCCGGATAGCTGGCGGGAGGTAAATACAACGCTTAGCATGGGGCTTGAACCCGGGTTCCCCCCGGAGGGGGAGACCGTGCCTACCACATGAGCTATGTTGGTCGGGTCTTCAACTCACTGATAAGTGTATAATGCGTGTTTAATTTCAATAAATTTTGGTAGCATTTCCCATGAAATGTTGCCAAAATTTATTGAAATTAAACACACATTACACACTTACATCCTAAATGAGATGAAGTGCTCAATAATAGTCCTGAATCAGAGACTATCGAAGGTTTACTCCTAATGAGTAAATCTTGAATGAGTTTCTAGGTCAACGACATAGTCTAGGGTTTATAGACTAGACTTTATACATTAAGAATTCACAAATTAGGGTTTATTCACATATTACCATGTTACATCATACAACATGAATTATAAACTAGGTTGTGTATGTACATTAACATGTAAGATTAGTAGATCAATCACAACTCAAACTAGGTCAACTTGACCAATTCAAATGCACAAACTACACGCATGAGCTCTTATAAGGAAAATATAGCATATTAGTATAAGATTTTGGTTCAAATGGGTACATGACACAATTTGAATTACTGATTTCAAAGTTCAATCATTTCATGACGATAAATTAGGTCCAAAAATCACATATGATTGAGTTGCAACACTTATAGTCATGATAGTAAAGGCATATAAGTGGTCCAAGGCATCAATTACAAAGTAGTTTACTAATTAGGGATAACAATGATCATTTTCAATTATGAAACAAGAATGAATGGAGGGGGAGGAAGAGGAGAAGAACAAACTTGAGGAGGAGAGAAAACAATAGAGGAGGAGGAAGAGGATGAAGGTTGATGACCGACAGTGGAGGCTATCAATGGTAGAGCATACGAGGAAGGTGGTGGTGATCAGCAGCAAAGCAACGCCAGTGATCTTTGGCGGCAAGCTTGGGTGGTAGAGACCTTTGACTGTAGCAACCAACAACAATAGTAGTAGCAGCAGCAGTAGTAGTGAGTAGTATTAATGCACACTAAGGAGGAGATAGCACATTCGCCACCGGTGGTGGCAATCAACTGCAGAGTATAGGAGGAAGGCGGCGACGATCACCAATAAAGTAGCTCCAATGAGCTTTGGCAACAAGCTTGGGTTATGGCGACCAGCAACAACACTGATGAGTAGTAGTAATGGCATGGTGGAGAGGAGACAACTCAAACGCCCAGAGCAGAAATATCACAGGAAATGCAGGTAGAAAGGGTTTGTCAGGGGGTTATGTAAGACATATACCATCGGTTATAGGTGAACAACCTTCAACAAATCTTGCAACCCACAAGAAATTCTTAGCACATCCTTATTGGCAGTTATGTTTATTGTAGCCGACAATAAATATCAATTGGAGGTGGAAAAAATTTGCGGGACAATTGGCGTGAAAATCTTTATCGTTAGTCCCTCCGTAAAGAACTTCTGACAAAGGTCAATTCATTCCCACGAACTAGATGGCATGTGCACATCTTTATCCCATCAGTGCTTTAGACAAAAATTGTCAATAAAGGTTTTTTGGTGGCAAATGAAATGCTCCTAAAAAATTTCCACGAAATCCCATTTTTGCAGGAAATGTATAGCGTTTGTTTCCTAAAGAAGAGACCAAAGGCAACAAGAAAGTACATCTCATGTTTTCTCAATTGCACAAATTGTGATAGTTATTGATCTTGAACCATCTGTAGAAGTAACACAGTAGGTTTATCTTACAAATATAACCGATGTTGTATCCCCATTCTATAGTAGTGACTGGGGTGGGTACAAATTCATCCTCCAATATCTCCTCACATGGTCGTGGGCATGGTGTCGACTTGCTTTTACTACTTAGATCACCTGAAGATCATCAACATATGTCACATCCTTTCAAAGTATATTTGAAAGAGTCCAATCATAAACGCAAACACTCATTCATATCTTTTTGTTTGTCAACTACCGACTCAAAATTCTATAAAATCAAGATGAGTTTGAATCTTTTGTTATGCTGAAACATTTTTCTTTCCTTCTCTCCATTTTTCTATTACCATAATTGTTGTATCTATGATCACTAAAAGAATGATCAATTGATGTTCGTCAGAGAACATGACTTTTGTGTGTACAGATAGCCACACATAATGTTCATGTGTTCAAGGAGAGTGGTCGTCGCATCGTTTACTACTGCACTAACATACATTGTCTAATTAAGGAAAAAATACTCTTAAGGATGGTGCATTCTACACTCCTCAATGAATTCGGAAAATATTTCTTATTCTACATTCCTATTTGTATCCACTGCGAACAACAACATTTCCATGTCTCATTTAATACTTTTTCTTGTAGATGCTATTTGTCCCTATAAAGTAATAATAATGCAATGCAAACATTTGTTGACAATAAGGGGTCATTTGGATGCAATTGTTCAAGTCTTATAATCTAGGATGAAACAATACTCTAGATACTCTGGTCTTGATGGGGACAAATTTAGTTGTCTACTGTAGAAAGGATTCCTACAAAAATGTTAGATAGGGTAGCTATTGGTGTGGGTTTGTAGTAGACTTCAACATGGGGTACTTCTAAATGATACATATATGTTAATATAACTATCAGATTAAATATAGATAGAGCATGCTATTCAATTATGTGACTACTTTTTATATACAAATTATATGGATTCTAAAAGTATAAAGACAAAAGACCTCTATATGATTTACCTTGAGGTTCATTTTGACATCAGTGAAAAAGTTAGCCTTGATGGAGTACGATAGGTTCTCATAAAATTGGATGTTGAGATACATCATGTGCCCTCCTAGGGTGGAAGATAAACCAAGATGAGGTAGGGTTTATACGAACATACACAAACAACTGTTTACCAAAAACAAATTCTAAGAAAAACAGTTAAATTTTATTTGAACAATCAAGGAAAAAGTTTTTTAACTAACTATTTCTTGATAAAATCGATATGTTTGGACATAAAATATTATTACATCATCAAATATATCTATAATAAGGTTTCCATGCCCTTAACTTTTACTCCGCTCTTCAGTTGGTACTCACATATTGTAGCCAGTCAAGAAGGTGCTGACTAACAGAGTAATCTAATGTCACATTTTAGTTTGTTCCCCAATATGTTACGTGTCAGTGTGATATATATATATATATATATATATATATACATATATATACATATACATATATATATATTAAAATAGAATATAAAAAAAATATAAAGAGGTATAGTGATTTACACTTGTATAGATTTGTAGTAGGTCTTGTTCTCAAAACATATTTGAGCGTCTAAGTTCTTTTCTAATATAAAATTTACCCCTCTACATATCAGAACCTAATTTCTCCACTAGGTGTAACCATAATTAGTGGCTTTCCATGAATTACTCTTATTAGAAAGAGCAATCTGAACAACTAAATAGTACGAAATGAGTTGTGTATGGTATTTTCAATCAATATTGATGGGTTTTATTATGTTGGCGGATGCGAAGTGATGAATTTTCTTTTCTCTTTTTAAAATTTAAATATCGGTTCCCATTCATTCGAGTCATTCCAAGCTATTACAAAGACAGTATTATAGAAATAATCAGTCACAAGCCCACCTTCTTCAAGCTTAGTTGTTGATCTAGCTAGCCAGTGCACTACTTTGTTGCTAGTTCTCTATGCATGAGAGATATTAAAAGTACAAAAAGCAAGGGATAGAGAGCCTATCTTCTTGACCAAATGATCTCATAGATATTGTCATTCTATTCCTCTTTACTGCATCCACAAGAACCTTGTAGTTTGTCTCCACCTAGATTGCTTCAAAACCCCTTTCACAAGACATATTGATGGCTTCTGTAATAGCCATTGCCTTAGGCCAGACGGTTGAATGACACCCTAGAGCTTGCACCTATAGGGACATGAGGAGCGAACCCTCATGACTGCACTAGGTTGCTCCCAATTGGGATGGTTGTCCACTCACCCAACTTGCATTCACATTGATTTTGGCAATCCCCTGAGAAGGTGGCTTCCAGGAGGTCGGACCAAAGGATGATGATTGTTGTTGGAGGTTACAAGAGTCATGGTACCACATGTAATCACCTACCAAGTTCATGAATCATGTGACTAGAGATGGCATGTGAGGTTTTCCATCATCAAATAGGTTCTTGTTCCGTACAGTCCATGTGACCCATAAGTCTGTAGATGCATGGTAGAATTCTTTATCTTCTTGAAGATTCAAGACTTGGTCTACTAGCTCCATTACATTAGCACATTGTTTGATCACACCCAGGTTGGCCGCATAATTGTAGGCACATACTCTCATTGCACGCTCACATGTATAAGACCATTGATGGTATGCTCTTTCTCCTTGAGACAATGTTGGCAAGTTTTTTCCTCCACCACCGTTCTTGCTTTGAGATTTTCCATGATGGGTAGGATGTTCGTCTTCACCCTCCAAATGAAATAGTCCAGTTTAGGTGGCCATAGGCACCTCGATAACTTGAACCATTCCATGACCTCATTGTTATCTGAAAGTACACCCTTGCTATCTGGCACCCAATATAAGTCGTCCCCACTTCTTGTGGAATCAAGAGGGATAGTTGTGATCTTCTAAACCATATGTCTAGGAAACAATTCTTGAATCAAGGGTTGACCCCACTCCACGTCCTCTTGATTGATGGGTTGTTTTACCCTTTTAATGTCTCATAGGATAGAAATTTGATGGGATGCAAAAGTAATGCTCATTCTTGGCATCCATCTATCTTCAATGATGTTAATGTCACCCCCTCTCCCTACTATACACCTGAAGCATGCCTTGCATGTTTGATTGCCCCCTATATACTCCTCCATTTATAACTCAGATTACCTCCCACCTTGCAATGCAAAACACTAGATTTATGGAAATAATTGTCTCTTAGAACTTTGTAGGCAAGTGTTTCCAATTTCTTTATCAGTCTCCATCCCTATTTGACAAGTATGTGCTAGTTAAATAGCATGATGTCCTTAAAACCAAGGCCACATGTCTCCTTCAAAGCACATAGTTTATCCCAACTCGAACAATATACTTTCCTCTCCCCTTCTCTAGACCCCCACCAAAAGTGGGCTATCATACTGCTGATCTACTATATCAGGCCATCTGAGAGCTTGAACATGCTCATGAAGTATGTGGGAATTGTGTGAATGACAACCTTGATCAAAACATCTTTACGCGGACTGGATAGTAGCTTCTCCTTTAATCCTTGGAGCTTTTACCAGATTCTATCTTTTATAAAGAAGGAAACAATCTTTTTGGACCTGGTAATAGTATTGTGGAGACCAAGGTACTTCGCATGCCTATCCACCTCATTCACCTGTAATGCTGAAATAATCAATCCACTTCTACCATTGCTGACATTTTTTCTGTAAGAGACTTCCATCTTATCATGATTGGTCTTCTATCTTGATTCTCTCTCATATTGGCTAAGAATATCAACTAGAATAGAGAATTCTTCAGTAGTTGCATAAGAAAAAAAATAATATTGTCAATTGCAAAGAATATGTGGGAGAAATGAGGGACGTTCTTGCTCACCCATGCTCCATGGATTCTCATTTCCTGCGTGGCTTTAGAAATAGAAAAAGGAATTGCTTTAGTGAAAAAAAGGTAGCAGAGATAAGGTCACCTTAGCACAATCTTCTTGTCAGTCTTGTAGATCCCTTCCTAGCCCCATTGGCAATGAATTAATGTCACACACTGGATATGCACTCCCTCACTTTAGTTCTCTATAGATATGGAAATACCATCATTTGAATAACACTATTTAGGAACTCTGATTCAACTCTATCATAAGCCTTACTCATTTCTAGTTTAAGAGCCATGATCCCTTCCTTCCCCTTCTTTCTATTCTTTATCATGTGGAAAAACTTGTATGTGACCATACGTGGTCAATTATTATTCTACCACTTATAAATGAGCTTTGATTCTCAGATATCATCTTATCTATTATGGGCTTCACTCTATTAGACAACATCTTTGTAATGATCTTGTATGACACATTGCATAGGCTAATAGGTCTGAACTTAGAGATTCTTTTTGGGTCATGTATCTTTGGAATCAAGACTATATCAGTTTTCTTAGTGTCTCCCAGCATCTGTCTCCCCTTCCACCAGTCTCTGATGAAAGAAAACCCCTCTTTACCATCAATAATCTAATCTTTTTGGTAGAAAACAACCTTCATACCATTTGGACCCGATACTTTATCCGAGTGCATCTAGAAGAGGGAGGCTTTAATTTCTTCTTCTATGGGTAGTTTGTCTAAAACATTTTTTTATTTCTTCCAAAACAATCTTGGGCATATCTTTAATGAGTTCGTCTATAGCTTCAGGATTAGATGATGTGAATAGTGAGTCAAAAACGTCATTCCCAATGTTCCCTATTTTGTCTACCTCCATCACCCATTCATTCCTCTCAACATACAACCCCTTTATTGTGTTTCTCTTCTTCCTTTGGCTGGCTCTATGATGGAAAATGCATGGTGTTCTGATCTCCATGTCTCATGTCATTTTTGTAGGATCTAGCACGCCAATAGCTCTCTTATTGCCATTGTATCTCTTAAATCTCTCTAGCCAATGTCATACAATCTTCTAGCTTATCTTATGATGGTGGCCTCCTTTGAGCTCATAAAAGTTTTTTTCTTTTTTCTTTATCCTTTTCTCTAGCCCCTCAAATTTTATGGCCACCCACACTTCTAACCTTTCAGCACAAAGGTCTGTGCAAACCTACATACTAAGACCCAAACTTTCATTTTAGGTTCTTTCTATGACTTCTCTACATTCTGGAGAGCAAAGCCACATAGTCTCAAATCTAAATTGGCTTTCATCAATTTTATCTTTTTCCTTTCTCCTCTCGTAGAAGAATTGGAGCATAGTTAGACTTGTAAATAGGAATGTTCTTGACCTTGGAGATTGAAAGAATAGTTGTCCATATGTTATCTTTGATAAATCTATCCAATCTTTCCTAAATCATGTTGTTCACCTAACTACCTCATTTCCATGTAAACATGTTGCCCATTCAAGCCAAGTACTTCAAGGTGTAGGTATCCATGGCTTCTATAAAATTTCACATATTCCACTTGCTTTTAGGTTTTCCTCCTTTTTCATCATTAAAAACTATCTCATTGATGTATCCCCCAATAACAATAGGCAGCATGGATGATAAGTATATAGAGTTCAACAATTTCCAAGTCATATGCATGTCTTGTACTACGTTCCAACTATACAGACTAAAGAATCTAGATCTATCACTTTGCCCATGTGTCCAAATCTTTTCATAGATGTAATGGTTTGAGTAATAAAAAATTGTCACTTCCTCTCCACTACATGATAGACCCAAGACACCTAATCTTTGCCTATTATTAATGCCTATCCCGTGGTCGGAACCACAACTCCTCCTAATTTTCCCCAATTCATTGTTGTTTGTCAAGGTCTCCATGACAAAGACATTGTTGGGCCATCTCCCTCTAGTTGCTTGCTTTGCGAGAGGGTACCTTTCCAAGGATGCCCATGCCCTAGACATTCCAACATAACATTTTCATTGCTCTTGACGTGTCAGGGCTACACCATGATCTGTTACTTGCTTTCTTTCATAAGAAGTCACCAAGCTATTACAAAGAGCTTTTTTATCAAATTTCATCTTTGTAAGTTCAACTTCCATGTCTTCACATAAGCCTTTCTTCCTCCTATTTAATTTCATTGTGCTAGGACCACTGATGTCAGTTCCTCCTTCAGGGTTAGTCACCCCTCAGAAGATGGCATTCACTCTAGTGTGCCTTTGATCTTTTTAACAGAAACACTTCTAACCTTACTCGATGTTCCCAAATTGAAATGAACTGTCTGCGGTTCATGTTGGGTGGGATGAGAACCCCCAAGTCGTGTGTCCATAAAATTTATTTAGGGAAAGAGGCTTTGGTTGGTAGAGGTGTGAGAAACATCATCCCCAGATAGTATGTGGGAGGGTATAGGGGTGGTTTTGGTTTGGATTGTTGTCTTGTTAATGAAGGATACTACAATTGACATGGGTTGATGGGGGTGGGGTTCTGTGGGTATGGGTGTCTTGAGGAATTTTTTAGGCAAAGGATGTTTCAGGTCTACTTCCAACATACTAGATCTCACAGAGATGGTTGGTATCAGAACTGGAGAGTCTGACAGTGTGTTCAGGGTTCGATGTAGAGGGTGTAGCGAGATAAAAGTGATCTATAGTCTGGATGGTTGAAGGGTTGTGGGATGGGTTGTAGATGTCATTTTCCCTATAGACAAAGCCTTGACATAAGAGTTCCCAACAAACCTTTCATGCTTCTTCATCCACTTCTATTTAATAAAAATCTTCTCTTTACTTTGGTTTATGTCAGTTAGTCTGGACCTTACATCGACTTCCTCAAGATCTTCCTCTTCTAGTCGTGTATCCAGAATTTTGGTGAATATATCCTCCATCATATTCAATGAGCCCAAACTTTTTTCAATTCTATCATAGGTTTGGTTTCTCTCTATGAGGTTGTCTTGTATTTTGACTATAACGCTTCCTGCATTTCTCATGCAATCTTTTTAGGGTTTTGTGCCATTGTTGGTTTCCTTGTGAAAGCCAGAGTTTTGGAGGAGCTTTCTCTCCCAAATAGAACCTCCTTGGTTGGTATATGCCATCGCTTAACTGGAGATGCCTTCACCCATGGCCCCTAGACACAGACCCTTCGATTGCTTCCATCCTCCGCCTAGAAATCTCAATATGTGTGATCGATGATGCCACATAGGAAGTAGAAAGGCAAGAATCTCTCATGATGAATCTTGATCAGAACTAAGTTACCCTCTGTAAAGACCCAATCTTTACAGTCAAATATTTATTAAATAATATTAGAAATACAAACTAATCTTTATTACAATCATGCCCTAAATTAGAGTCATGGACACTTACAAATATGATTACAAAGTTAAAGAATAAGAATTGATTCCTATGTAGTCTTTAATAAAGAATAGATCTTGCATATATCTTCTAGTTCTCCTTCTTATCACCTGTCTATGAGTTCCTAGAAGGAATGAAACCACACAGAACCCCATGAAGGGAAAATATAGGTCAACTAGGCTGGTACTAAATCTGATTATTCAACAATTAAAGAAAATAGGATAAATTATGATTCAGGTACAAGATCAATTCTAGGAGGGACTTTTTGATGGACTTAGTTTTGAAAAATGAGAATAATAGATATCGATATTTTAGTATATATAATTGAAGATGGTATTCTCAAGGTTAACAATTATGAAAAAAAATTAGGTTCAAGATATAAAAATATTCATGCATCTGCAACAAAATGATCAAATTTCAATATTAGGATTAAGCATTGTCCTATTTTCTTTATCAATGACTGCTATTCTATGTGTTCAATCATCTATGAGAGAACTCCATGATATCTGCTATCTCAATCAGTACAATGGGAGACTACTAACTCCATTACAAGTTGTGTAGGGTGGCGGGCCATACCCAACCTCTAGGCGCCAAATCTCTAAAAGGCCAAAGCCCAAAGGTACCAAAGTCTAGGAACTCAAAACTCCAAGGCCATTTTTAGTGCTATCATAATATTTAACAACATCTAACAATCATAGTTCAAGGGGTGGTGACCTTCAAAGGTAGAAAAAGTCTAATATAATAGTTTAGGGTTCACCACCAAACAAAATGTATAAAGCTCAAGAGGGGTAAGAAATAATTCAATAAGAAAATAGACAATTAGGTAATTTTTCTCAAAAAACGATTCCTAGGTGTTTCACTATTGAGGTTCAATGACCTTCAAAGATTAGACATCTAATAACAAAAATAATTCTATGTCATCATAGGCTTATTGGTTTGGAATCAAACATTTTTGGCTTGAGTCTCTTAGAGTTAGGTTGGTTTATATTGGATTACCATTTCATATTTTTTCCATCAATATTGTTTCTAGATTTCCCACAAGGTTATGCGTAGTTAGTGTAACATAACTCAATTATTATATCACATTTTCTTTAAATTAGATCCTAACATTTTATTCTCTTTCATATATACTATATTTCTATTTGCTTTTTAGGCTTAAAGGGTTTCATTTACCAATATACCCATATTAGGAATATTTAGGGTTTAAATCTCACACATACTCATATGTGAATAAATAAATCCTAAATATATATATGTCACCACGCCACATTGAGGTACCATAATCAATTATATCATAAATACTCTAATTCTAATAATTTTATTCCAAACATATTGATCTCGATAATAAAATTTCATAGGTTTATATTTTATTTCTAAATAACACTTAATGTATATACAATAAGATTTTAGTTTAATATGATAATATTAATATTGTAAAACAACTAGGTCAAATATTTGTATCACCATGTTTCATAAAATTTGCCAACTAGTTTGTTGAAATTTCATGTTCAGTAATACTAATATCTTGGTATGTGAATTAGTTTGATTAATATTGGGAATGCCAATTCAGTTTTCTTCTTATTTCCATTATCTCATTAACCAACTCATTAAGTAGTGAAAACAAGTAGGCAAACATTACTGACCATTGGGATCCATATAGATTCCATGAGAAGGCTGGACAATATTCTTCATCTAGTTCATCTATGCCCAACCATGGATGACCTTTAATCAATGCCGACATGTCTCTTGACCATAGGATTCTGCGTACACAGTCTATAAAACCAAACTTCAGTCATTGTAGTGAGGTTTTCCAATGGTTTTTTGTCGGGAATATAACAACATACTACTAGTTCAAGGAGAAGTTTTTCTTGTTCAAGTTTCTAGGGTTTTCAGTGAGTTACAAGGCTTGGAAGGACTCCTCTTTACTAGGTTTCCTAGAGATTCAAATGAGGAAGATTTTGGTTGGTTACTTTTGTGGTTGTAGGAGAAAGGTGGTGAGATCTAGTAGTCAAACATGATCTACAAGACCAGAACTCTCATTCAAGTCTGAGATGATGTTGTCTGACATCTATGCTTCAATGACTTCCATGATCATTGATAGTTTCTTCTTCACCTTCATGGTCAGCATCAAGTAGGGAAGGGAATTTCTTGTCTCCTCCAGTCTTGGGTGAACTCGTTAGATCTAGGAACTTGCTATCATGGCCACAGTTTATAGGTCTCCAGTAAGTAGGCTCATGCCTTGTAGATTTCTGATGGAACTCCATGATGCCAGGAAAAGATCCAAGTAGACTATGCAAAAAGGGACCCAGAAAATCATGCTTAATCTCACTTGACCAGTGACTAAATCACCAAAATTGGGGGTGAAACTCATCTGAGTTTAGATGATTAGGCTTCAGTGTGTACTTCGTCCTATTTGGCAGTGTCGATGACATTTGCAAGGGGGTTGAGGACAAGATTTCATAGGTCTACCGCTTGATTCACGATCCTCTTGGGATGTTTAAAATGGATATGAGATCTATTTTGAGGCCTAGAAAATACTCTAATCATCTACTTAACTCAAACAACATTGGAAAAAGTCAAAAAATTTGAGGTTTATAGGCATCAAGCATTGTTGTGGCGATGGTCAGGGCCGAGTTGGGTGATGCATGTACAAATGAGACTTAGTTGATGGCTGTAGAAGAGATAAATATGAATTCAACAAGATCTAATTAGATTTTTTGTGAGGAGATGTTCATCATGGAGGAGAAAGGGTAGCCTCCCTTATGAGGTCTAAAGATTCATAGTAGAAGTCCATGGTATTGTAGGTCACCACTGCCATTGCGGGTCGTGTCGTGGTCTGTGCATGTGACAGTGGGCACTCCCTGAGAAGTTATATCTCATGCTTCACATCCATCATTAAGGGGGAACTATTGATATATTCTACTATGACTTTGATGGTTGTTGTCGACTAATAGGAAAGACGATACAGTGTTGCAAATAAGAAGACTGGATATCAATATGTAGATTATTATAATGTTGTAGTTTCTCATAGTACGAGGAGGTATGTGCCTATAGATTGGAGTAGATATGAATCATCAAACACACTCTAAACCATTTAGATTTGTCTTTATATATGTTCTCTAAAAGGAAGGATGTCGTAGGTTTCAACAACTATGAGATGATCGAGTATTGGAGGTGGTGGCGTCAGGTTGGATCAGATTGGAGGCACAGGTGTTGCTTGAGTTTTAGGTCTATAGATCTGGAGACATGTTGTAGGTTTTGTTTGTAGGTCTTTAATGCCTCCGCTTTAGGGTAACAAATTGGGATAGTGGATGATCCTTGTTGGTTTTGGTGTTGCAGATTGGAGAAGAGATGAAGAAGGATGATCAATGGCCACTTGTTGGCTGCTTGTGCCAACAATAGTCGCTGCATCAGGATGACAATTTGTCCTATGGTCATGGTGGAGGCTAGGGTTTGGTGGAGATGAGGGAACAAAGAATGGGAAGAAATAGGGAGGAGAACATGAATCAAAGATGCAGAAGAGATGAGAAAGGGTGCTGCCTAAGGATGGATGTTTCCTGGCGAGGAAGACACACAATGCATCAAACTGGGTAATGCTATCTATTAATTCACATTGGTCAAGTTGATTTATCAAAGAGCTATTTGTTTCCTCTTTTATAATTGGTTCAATAATTAGTAACTCCTAAACCGAAAAGTCAATTCCATGAGATTTTAATTACAGATCATATTTTCATAGAAGTAAATATACGAAATAGTAGAGCAATTATTTATGATCATGAATTAACTAGCTTAATCACCCTCATAAATAATTTAAATGGTTTTACATATTAATATGGTATGATATACTTTTATAATTCCAAAGTTGTAGTATGTGAGAGGGGGAGTGATGCAAGGTCAAATCAAGATACTTAGACACAAATACTTTGAATATGTGCTAAAAGATATTTAGATGACTCACTAAGTAGAATGGAAGGTTCTATTTGCATATATTTGTCTAGAGAGAAGACTCAACTTATTTGGATAAAATAATGCAATTGACGACTAATAATATCCAAAAATATGACAATTTAATAAAATAATGAAATGCGATATTGAATTGGAGGATCTATAAGTGAATAAAATCAAGTTTGGGAGATTTTCAAATTATAGCTCAAAATTAAGTTTAGTACCAAATTTTAGTATGTTATAACTATCCACCCCTTTAACTGGATCACATCCTCAAAATAAGTTTATCCAAGTCCTACTTAGGTACTACACTCCATTCCTTAAAAAAAGATTCAATCTAGAAATCTAAATAGGCATGTCAACTACTATGCAATATCCTCCACCAACTCTAGGTTTCCCCTCTATATTTTTCTCATTTCTCCTTTATTGTGACTTAGCTCAAGAAATAAAAAATAAAGTTCCAAAAATAATTTTTCTTTGTACACATAGTATTATAAGCAAAGTGATTTATTGATGGAAATGTTTTGATGAAAAACTAAAAATAGACAAAATCAATGTGATGAGTAAGTCACAATCACATCTTACTAACATTCTCCATCCTAAATACTTGACTCCAACAGTCAAAAGAAGATTTACATGGGACATAAACGGTGACTAGGGTAACTTCCACTATGTCATAGGAAATAAGCATATTGTTTTTTATCAATGGGGACTCACAAATTCAAACTTAGAGCTTCTAGTCCAAGTTTTCATCTTTCAACTACTAGTTTGCTCACTAGTTGTAACCAAATGTTATTTTTTACATCCTAAATTGGGTTAATGATAATATATACAATTTATGATTTTTCCCAAGAAGTAGAACTGGCCTTAGCCAGGTCAGTATGAAGAGTGAGGAAATCCAACCACCAACTAAGTGTATCGGGAGTAATTATGCCAGAACCTTCACTAGACATCCTTCCTTAGACACCTTAGCTCAATTCACTTACATGGTGTGTTATTAAAGGGGTGTATTAGAAAAATAATTTCACTAAGATTTCTATATCTATCTTAGGTAAATAAGTCTAGCAAGACTAGGGTTGGTCGTAAAGTACTTGACTAAGCTCTAGGTGTACTAATTAGTAACCATAACTTGCAGGAAACAAGCATGAGTGTCGACTATTCATAGATTTAATACCATGTTGTAAAGTCCCAACCTTTACAATTGAATATTAACAAAATATAATCAGAAATATAAACAAATCTTTATTAGAATAACGCCTTACAATCGCCGAAGCTTATAAATATGATTACAATGTTCAAGAATAAGAATTCATTCATATCTAGTCTACAATAGAGGACATTTCCTTCATGTATCTTCTAGTTCTCCTTTGTATCTCATGTCCATGAGTTCCTAGAGGGAACAAAACCACACATGGAATCCATGAAGGGAAAATATAAGTCATCTAGGATGGTACTAAATCCAATTATCGAGCTATTTAAGAAAATAGGAACAAATTATGTTTCAAGTATAAGATCAATTCTAAGAGGGAATTATCGGTAGACTTAGTTTATCCAAATGAGAGTAATAGATATAAATTTTATAGAATATATAATTCAAGATGGTTTTCTCAAGGTTAACAATTATGTAAAATTTTCTTGGTTCAAGAGATCAAAATATTCAAATATTTGCAAAAAATGATCAAATTTAAATATTAGGATTAAACATTTTCATATCATTTCTTTATCAATGACTATAACGCCATGTGTTCAATCATATATAAGAGAATGACACAATAGCATACTATTTCATCTAGTATACTAGGGGACTACTAATCCATTATAACATGTGCGAAGGGATGGAGGACGTACCCAACCTGTAGGAGACAAACTCAAAAGGGCCAAAGTCAAAAGGGACTAAAGTCTAGGGAGTCAAAACTTAACTTCAGAATCAATTATAGTGCTATTGTAACATTTAACAAAATCTAACAATTATAATTTAAGGGTTGGTGACCTTAAAATGCTGAAAAAGGCTTATAAAATAGTTTATGGTTCACACCAATCAAAATGTATAGACCTCAAGAGGGATAAGAAATAACTCAATAAGAAAATAGAGAATGTAGTACATTTTCAGAAAGAAAGATTCCAAGGTGTTTCACACTCGAGGTTCAATGAACTCCAAAGATTGGATATCTAACAAGAACAACAATTACGTGTCATCGTAGGATTATCGGTTCGGAATCAAATGTTTGTGGCTTGGTTCATTTAGATTTAGGTTGGTCTATATTGGATTACCATTTCATATTTTCTCCATCAGTATCATTTCTAGATTTCTAAGAAGGTTATGTGTAGTAACTATTACATACTCAATTATTATATCACATTTTCTTTAACTTAGATCTGAACATGTTATTCTCTTTCCTATATACTATATTTCTATTTGCTCAATAGGCTTTAAGGGGTTCACTTACTAATATACCCATATTAGGAATATTTAGGGTTTAAATCTCACATATACCATAGGTGATTGAATAAACCCTATATATAAATATATCCATATATATATATATGTATATATATATATATGTATATATATATATATATATATATATATATATATATATGGATATGACACCACACCACATCTAGTACCAGAATTAATTATAACATAAATACTCTTTTTCTAATATTTTATTCCAAATAGATCGATTTAGATAAAAAAATGTCATAGATTCTTATTCTATTTCTAAATAACACCTAATGTATATGTAATAAGATTTTAGTGTTGGGTTTTGTGGAGAAAACATGCTTGGCGGAAGCAACAAAAATTCCACGCAACCCAAAATAGTATCTCGTCGATAATAGCGTATTCGAAAAGAGTGTTTGAGGGATATACCTTATCGCGGAGCAAGTCCAACGATGTCCCGCTGCACGATGGTGTGCAACAATGCTATCCTACATGGACGAAACTTATCTCCCATTCGTTAAGTGCATCACAGGAAGATTCGATGGTGCTCCTTTCATGCGGTAATGTACGCCGATCATAGCACATACGGATGGTCATAGATGTCCTCTGAACGCAGGCGTCTCAGCGTCTGTGTCTCTACTTCGTCCACACAAATGGACTGGAACTGCACGTCGTGCTTCCTAAGCTGGTGGGAAGGAGTCGTCTCTGTGTGGTAGCATGCTAGCATCACGATGCTCTCATTTCTCTCCTGAGGATGGTGACGGCTAGGGTTTACGTACGTGAGCATAAACTGAAAAGCCTCTCTCAATATCTTATATAGATATCGGCCGTCAAGCTCCTTTAAATAGGAGATGAAGGGAAGTAGGGTATCCTAAACCCATCGGTAAACAGAAACATTGTGTTAATTAAAACGCTCGTAGATTAATTAAAATATTCTAGAATTCATTAATTAACCAAATAATCACATTAATTGATTAATTAATATCTGACTCCATGCAATCGCTTGGGATGGCTCTATTGGCATATATACCAACAAACTCACACTTGCACTTAGAGCCAGTCACTCCAATATTATTCTAATCGATTACATAAACATTTTAGTAATCAATGTGATTCGGAGAAATTCCAATCAAATCCACAATTATACTCCTATTCCAACATATCCTATGTGTGTGACCCGATAGGCTCCAAATTACGTTGGCAGTGATATTCATAATCATATTATGATTTCACAAGAAATGATTGGTATCTAGCAAGACTTCATTGCCACACAAGTAATTGGAGAAGTTGGAGAACAACTTAACCTATCATTCATGACTGGTGTTACAATGATTGTATAGTTCCTTTGTCGTTGATATCCAAATTGAACTCGAATCATGGAATTATTATCCTCTTCAATGTTCAATCCAAATAGGAAAGAAACAATTAATTACAAGAGTAATTAATTACTTAGTTGTATCCTAATGTAAAAAGAAGACGGAAGACATTCTCCACAATCTACAATCCACAAGCCACAAGCCCGAGCCTGGCCCGATGAGGCGAGGTGTGGCGTGGCGCGCGCGCGCACGTGCGTGCGTGCGTTGTGATGTGGTAACCCCACCCACCAAGGAGGTGAGCATACCTCCCTCCTAGGACTCCTTTGGACACTAGTGCCCCATGTGATCCTACATATGAGGACCACAAAAGTTCTAGGAGTGAGCAATATGGGATAAAACTTCTTTGCCATTTGCACTAGAAACAACACAACATTCTCACATGTACTTACTGCACTACATTGGGCTTAACCCATGCTAAATAAATGATTTGCTACAGTAACGATGCTATAGTAATGACATGCTACAGTAATTACGTGACGCTACAGTAACTACCTGTAACAGTAATCATCATTTATCTAACAATCCCCCACAAAGTCTAATGTGTAGTGTGCTCTACCATTCAGTCCTCCATATTGTGCTTTCAGCAGATACCTTTCAGTTTGAATCTACCTGAGTTATCCAACTGTGACCCTCGTAGGAACTAGGTGAACAAAAGTCTTGAACCTGAACCTTGGGTACAAGAGTATAGGTTGGTAACAACACAATAAAGACATGATAGTAAAGAAAAACAATGCATTAAGGCCATACATACAAAATTTTATATCATGATTGATAACAGAGAACAACCCAATTCTCCTGTTGCGGCCTACACAACATCAATCACTTAGCTGGAGTCTCCAAGGATGTACTGCTAACATCCTGTCCTAAGACTTGACACAATTAAGAGACTACTCTCTTACTAACTTGCAGTCATGACACTAACATGTTTCCAGGAGATAGACACACAGATGCTAGAAGCATCAAACATGAATACATAGTGTCATCCGATTTACCTGATAGCTTGTTATTACCACATTGAACCCAATTTGTGGGATCTCCACTCTTTTGGGTTGGGTTGCTACTGCCTACAAATCTATAGGGGTTTCAGTCTCATCCCCAACCTAGATTTTTCCACTAAAGCCAAGATAAGACCTTTAGTGAAAGGATCAGCTGTATTATCTTTGGTACCGACGTAGTCCACAACCACGAACCCATTAGACACTAACTCCCTTACAGATTTCAATCTGACTTGGATGTGTCTATGCTATTTTTTATTGTACTTGGAACTCTTTATCTTAGCAATAGTTGTAATGCTGTTACAGTGAACTGAAATTGCAGGAAGCAGCTTCATTACCATAGGTAAACTAGACATAAGTCCATGTAGCCATTCAACTTCCATTCCAGTTTCATCTAAAGCACACAACCCTGCTTCAAAAATGGACCGAGACAATATGGTCTGTTTCTTAGACCTCCAGGAAACAACTCCTCCTCCCAATAGGAATACATATCTTGAGACACCATTACTCCCAGAATTCACGGCAATCTAGCTTGCATCACTATATCCTTCGACTACGGAAGGATGTTTACCATAATGCAGCCCAAGGGAACGTGTTCCCTTGATATACCTCAAAACTCTGTCAAGAGCTTCCCAATGGGTCTTGTCGGGACAACTGGTGTATTTACTTAACTTGTTTACGGCAAACGCAATGTTTGGATGTGTACAGTTCATAAGATACATCAAACTTCCGATAATTTGAGAGTATCGTAATTGAGACACTGGAACCCCAGTCTCATTCTTGAACAAGGGTTTGGATGAATAATATGGAGTCTTAACAGGTTTACGTGATGTGTACTCAAACCTCTCTAGTATCTTATCAACATAGTGAAACTGAGAGAGAGTTATACAATCAGTAGACCTTATGATTTTAAGCCCTAAAATCACATCAGCGACACCCATATCCTTCATCTCAAACTTGCTATACAAGAACGACTTTATCTCATTTACTACTTTCATATCGGAACCAAAAAGCAGGATATCATCGACGTATAAGCATAACAAAATCAATCCATTATTGACAATCTTGTAGTAGAGACACTTATCAAATTTATTAGAAATAAAGCCAAACGATGATATCACAGAATCAAACTTCTCATGCCATTGCTTAGGGGCTTGTTTCAAGCCATATAATGACTTAACAAGTTTACACACTTTGGACTCATTCCCACGACCCAAAAATCCCTCAGGTTGTTCCATATATATCTCTTTTTGAAGATCACTATGTAAGAACGCGGTCTTCACATCCATTTGATGGATATATAGATTATAAATAGAAGCCAATGCTATAAGCACTCGGACTGTGGTCATACGGGAAACAGGTGAATAGGTATCAAAATAATCTATTCCTTCCCTTTGTGTGTAACCCTTAGCAACTAACCTAGCCTTATACTTATTGATTGTTCCGTCTGCATTAAGTTTCTTCTTAAAAATCCATTTGCAACCAACTGTAGAACAACCAGGAGGCAAATCCACCAATTCCCAAGTTCCATTCGAGAGAATTGATCGAATTTCATCATTAACGGCTTCTTACCAAAACTTAGCTTCTGGAGATTCCATAGCTTGTTTGAAAGTAACAGGATCAACCTCAACATTGTAGGTCAGAAACTCACTTCCAAAGTCTTTGGATGTCTTAGGCCGTTTACTTCTCCTTGGTTCAACTATTTCTTCAGAATCATCGGATTCCGAAATAGCATGTTCTGAGTCGCCCCCCACATTTGTCATCCTTTCCACGTGCTCGGGAATGGAACCTATGGTAAATGAATCTTCTTGAGAAACTTCATTGGGCACACCATTTTTCATAGGAAACACATCCTCAAAGAATGTTGCATCACGTAATTCCACAATTGTATTGACCTCAATGCCAGAGAAATTTGATTTTACAATCAGGAATCTATAAGCATAGCTTGTCTCTGCGTAACCTAAGAATATGGCATCAACCGTTTTCGGTCCGAATTTCTTGTGTTCAGGGACAAGTACCTTTGCAAGGCACCCCCACACTCGAAGATATTTAAGACTCGGTTTCCTTCCTCTCCACAACTCAAACAGACTACTCTCTGAATGTTTATGGGGAACTCTATTCAGAATATGGCAAGCCGTATTCAAAGCTTCCCCCCACATAAATTGGGTAATCCAGATGTTTGGAGTAAGGTATTTACCATATCTATTAAGGTTCAGTTTTTACGTTCAGCAATCCCATTTGATTGTGGTGAATAAGGAGAAGTGACCTCATGAACCATACCATGTAATTGGCAAAATTCCAAAAACAAGTTTGAGGTATATTCTCCTCCCTTATCAGACCTTAATCGCTTAAGTACTTTACCAGTTTGAGTTTCGACTTCTTTCTTATAAATTTGAAATTTATCCAATGCCTCGTCTTTACTTCTAAGTAAAAAGACATAACAATATCTACTCGCATCGTCAATAAAAGTTATAAAATAACCTTTTTGATCTCTCGTAGCAACACAATTAAATTCACAGATATCGGTATGAACTAAATCCAAAATTTCCGAATTCCTATTCATAGAATGAAAAGGCTTCCTAGGCAATTTAGCTTGTACACATATTTCACATTTATTGTTGCTAATTTCAGATTTAGGGATCAAATCTAGATTCATCATACGCTTCATTGAAGCAACATTAATATTTCCCAAACGTGAATGCCATACATCAAATGAAATAAGATTCATGCAAACAAAACTATAATCATTCAAATTTAAAACGGAATTTGAAATAGGTTCAACATGAATCTTAAACAAGTTCTCCACATCACATAAGTACCCCTTACCAAAAAACAAAGAATCACGAAGGCGTGTAAGAATAGCCTTATTACATTTACAATCTACTCTATAACCTTCTCTAACTAATATGACGCCACTAAGGATATTGCGTCGAATGGTTGGAACATGTCTGACCCTGTTAAGAGTCAAAACCTTCCCCGAAAGGAACTTCAAGCCCACCCATCCTTCGCCTTTGACTTCTACAGAGCTGGAATCGCCCAAAGTCACGGACCGACCTCGAGAGGCCTAATAAGACACAAACAGGGATTTATCAGCACACACATGTACATTAGCCACAGTGTCAATTATTCAATAAAGTGGTTAAAAAATAGAAAGGATTTCAGGTTTAATAGACATGTACCCATCATTGAGGTTCAAGGATGTAGTCATCTTGTTGACAACAGCCTCCTCAGTTGCAGATGCGGTAACTTTCTTTGCCTTCTTAGTAGGACAATCCTTGTTCCAGTTGCCAACCTGTCCACAAGTCCAACAAAGTTTGTTCTTCGGTTTCTTTTGGATCTTTGCCTTGGGTTTATGTGCATTCTTAGATTTCTTATCTTTGGTGTTTTTCGTAGAAGTAAGATTAACAGTTGGATTTGCATCAGTAGGCACCTTGACCCCTTTCTCCTTTAAGTGTTCTTCTTGTATATTAATATCCATCATTAGTTCATCCATGGTGTGTGTCCCTTTACGATGCTTCAGAGACATACCAAACAACTCCCAAGACTTAGGGAATTTTTCTGTGATAGACATAACAACAAACTTCTCAGGCAACACCATCTTAGCATCTGAGAGTTCATGAACTAGGAGTTGTAGATCATGTGTTTGATCAGAAATTGATTTACCCTCAACCATCTGAAACTTAAGAAATTTAGACCCGCAGTATTTTTCAACACCTTGATTTTCAGTGCTAAAATTCTTAATTAACAATTCTCATAAAACCTTAGACGTAGTGACTCACGGCTTTGAGTAAGAATTATACAGTTTGTTATTTAAACCAAACCGAATCAAACCGCAACACGTTTTATCACCCTTCTTCTAATTAACAATTATATTTGCATTATCAGGAATTGATTCATCAGATACAGGTTCAGTTTCAACTAAGTACTGATCATAACCCGTAATATTCAGCCAAATTTTCATCCGACTTGTCAACGGGCAAAGTTGGTACCAGTAAATTTTTCAGACATATTGGTTGTATCAATTTTACATCCCGAACCACCCTGACCGACCATTGTTAATTAACGACAAAAATTGATTTCTTTAAGGCTGTTGTTAAAATTTGTTATCGTCGTTCATGCAACAGCGACAGGTGCAATGTAATTAACAATTCAGGCAGATCCAAAATAAGAAACGAAGTTCAAACAAAGCAGGAGAACAGAAAAATAGGAGTTAGATTCACAAACCACATCGTTCGTTGAGAAACGAACGTGTTACTTAAAGAAATCAGTGCCTGGCAATCCCCGCGGATAGGCATCGTTCTCCCAGTCGTGATCCAACACGAACCTGGAACGTGCACGTCTCGCTCGCGCTCGTTGCACTGCTACCAGTGCAGCACAGCAACCGCAGGAACCACCGCCTGACAGTTGCGTCGGTGAAGGGAAGGAGAAGTCACACTTCGCACAGGAGAACGACTCCACGAAACAACTCCAGGATGACAACTCTCGCACTCTGGATTAGGGCTCACAAAACACACGGCGGCAGAAGACTGTTTCGGTGTGTGTTTAACCCTAATGACCGGAGGTATATATATAGCCACGCGCGTCCCTAATCCTATTCCCAGTAAGACGCAAATACTTGGTTGCTCTTGTACACATTACGGAATAAAAACCGCAAAGAGAAACATTTTCCAGTTAGGATTAAGAAATCTGAATAGGAAAGAAACAATTAATTACACGAGTAATTAATTACTTAGTTGTATCCTAGTGCAAAAAGAAGACGGAAGACGGAAGACATTCTCCACAATCCACAAGCCACAAGCCACAAGCCACAAGCCTGAGCCCGAGCCCGGCCCGGAGCGACTCTGGGATGACAGCTCTCGCACTCTGGATTAGGGCTCACAAAACATACGGCGGCAGAAGACTGTTTCGGTGTGTGTTTAACCCTAATGACCGGAGACATATATATAGCCACGCGCGTCCCTAATCCTATTTTCAGTAAGACGCAAACACTCGGTTGCTCTTGTACACATTACGGAATAAAAACCACAAAGAGAAACACTTTCCGGTTAGGATTAGGAAATCCGAATAGGAAAGAAACAATTAATTACACGAGTAAGTAATTACTTAGTTGCATCCTAGTGCAAAATAAAGATGGAAGACATTCTCCACAGCCCGAGCCCGAGCCCGAGCCCGGCGAGGCGAGGCGAGGCGTGGCGTGGCGCCCGCGTGCGTGCGTTGTGATGTGGTAACCCCACCC
This sequence comes from Alisma plantago-aquatica, assembly GCA_963693085.1. NCBI lineage: Eukaryota > Viridiplantae > Streptophyta > Magnoliopsida > Alismatales > Alismataceae > Alisma > Alisma plantago-aquatica. Next base: position 1,090,999,090 of record OY856409.1, on the reverse strand, counting down.
ACCAAGGAGGTGAGCATACCTCCCTCCTAGGACTCCTTTGGACACTAGTGCCCCCTTGTGATCCTACATATGAGGACCACAAAAGTTCTAGGAGTGAGCAATATGGGATAAAACTTCTTTACATTTGCACTAGAAACAGCACAACATTTTCACATGTACTTCCTGCACTACATTGGCCTTAACCCATACTAAATAAATGATTTGCTACAGTAACGACGCTACAGTAATTACGTGACGTTACAGTAACTACATGTAACAGTAATCATCATTTATCTAACACTCGATTCATGAAATTTTAAAGTAATGTATGATGATATGATATAGACGCACACCATTCTAAGTAACCGTTTCTGGCGTCCCTGAAAAAATTATAGTCGTGGCTATCTCAAAACTCTAGTGAAGCAGCTTGGAATGGCCAAGTCTTGATTGATTGCCGCTGATGACATTGGCACAAACAATGTTTGGAACAAAAACCGTGCTACGCGCTATGTATGGGCCCAACTATTGGCTACGCGTTCCATGTTTGCATAGCAGAAGAAGGTAGACTTAGTAGTACTAGTACAGTAGTACTACGGCCTTATATTCTTTTGTTCTGAGATTTTTCTTCTGGGCATTACTTCTGTGCCATCTGTGACATTTTTTTGTGTGTTTCCGATCGTTTTTTTGTTTGTTTATGAGCGGGAGTGTTGGGGGTGGGATGTGTGCACATGGGTGACTAGTCGCGAAGATATGTATCTGAAGTGAAAGTGCATGAATACGATTGGTAGGTGTTGGAAAGTGATAGCGTAGTGGAATTAGATGCGTGAAAACGCGTGGCCAAGTAGTAGAGCTAAAATTGCTCGCAGAAGCTTCTCCCACCTACCTTGTTGCCTTTATTTTCATGATAGTGTCCCTTTCTTCGTCCTTTACAATGGCAAGTACTCAGCTTTTGCTTTTCATTAACGAGATTTCATAATTTAACCGCAATACATCACCATAGCGTGGACGTGATGCTGACGTGCCATGCAAGCACAGTGGCCAAATATTTCCGCAGAACATGGGTGGGGTGACTCGATTTTATTCAATTTAACATGAAAAACGAATACAACCAATTCAATAAATTTGTAATGGTTTCGTGCTTAGCCGTCAACTGGTTTGACTTTGAAATGTTATTGTGTGGTTTGTTAGGCTTTCCTGCGCTAGCTTAGAAAATCATAACTTGTTGTTTATATATATATATATATATATATATATATATGGCTAAAAGAATTGTGTACCTGAGTACATATATCTTACATGTACTTATCTTTCTTTCATGATGATTGTGAAATTCGATTCAACAATCTAACCTTATGGATGTGATGCATACCCCTTAGATAAGATGTGTATCAAAAATCACCACTATTTGATATCCATACATTATCCTACGAAAGAATATGTGTATTTAGTAATCAACTGTAAGTTGAAAAAACTACAGAAATTGTTGGATGATATATTGTTATATCTCATGATCTATATGAGATATGGTGATGAATTTTTAAACACATGTAATCTATATAGTGTTGAATCATTGCATAAGGTTAGATTTTGTGATAATACTCCACATGTACCATTTTAATGGTAGGTACACATAAGTTACATGTACCGACCGGTACACGCTTCCTAACCTATATATATATATATATATATATATATATATATATATATATATATATATATATATATATATATATATATATATATATATATATGAGTTTATCTTGGCTGCCTGCGCGGGTAACCAGGTATTCTACCTGTGACTAAGTAGCGGTGGCAGCTTTTTTAAATATCAAACTTCTGTGTTTTTAGTAGGATGAAGTGGTGGCACAAATATGTAATTATCAATATCATTTCTAATTCGTTTGTGGGGACGGGACAGTGGTGAATGGATCTGTAAGGCTGAATAAATTATTATTCTTTGTTCCTGATTCATTTGCATCGTGGTTTGGCAAGTTAGGATGTATAAAGTTATTTTTATAGCAGCATCATGTGTAATTAATGTGGATAGAAGTATAAAAAAAAACCCAACAACCTACTACTTCCATACGTAGCAATTGCTATTTTTTAGTTGATTACACGTACGGATCGTAGTCTACATAATATGAATACAACATGTGATACAAGCAAGTTGTATTACAAGACATCATCCTTAGTTACATTTTTCCCATTCTCATTACAAATTTTCTATTCAAATTACATAAGGTTACTTCCTATTACAAAATGCCTTCTCATTATAAATTTGTATTCAAATTATAGAATGCTCTACCTCATTATAAATATGTTCATGTCTGTTATAGTTTTAGTTAGAGAGATTATCTATAAATTGGATAATTGTATATTTCTTCTTCTTCTTGGCAACAGTTATTGGTGTCTTTGTGTATACGCTCAATTTTGGTAATTTGTACTGTAATAAGCAAGTTTCATCTGTAATATGGACAGTCACATTGTAACAGACTAGAGCCAATTGTAATGTATATGATAGTTTTGTAATATGAATAGTCATAATATAATAAGCAAGTGTCATATATAATATGGAGAGTCACATTATAATAGGCAAGTGTCAACCGTAATGTAGGTGGCAGTTTTGTAATATGGATACTCATATTGTAATAAGCAAGTGTCATCTGTCATATGGACAGTCATATTGTAATAGGAAAGAGTTGATCGTAATGTAGGAGATAGTTTTGCAATATGAATACTCATATTAATATGGAAAGTCAAATTGTAATAAGCAAGAGTCAACCGTAATGTAGGTGACAGTTTGTAATATGGATAGTCATATTGTAAAATGGATAGTCAACCGTAATGTAGGTGACAGTTTGTAATATAGATAGTCATCTTGTATATCCTCTACATACAATTTAAATTGAAACTACATGAGATTAAGTGAGAAAGATTTCTCCCCCCCTCTCCCATGCCCGTGGCGGAGGCCGAACGCCCGAGAGGGTAAATTGAAACTACATGGTTTGAAAGGGAACGAAGAGTCCACCAGCTAGCCAACCTCTTGCTTCTTTTGGTCAGAAGCGCATGCATCTAGATCGTCAGAGCTGTAGTATGATGTCGGTATATAGGAAAACATATGTACCAATGCCATGGTCTACAACAGTGATCAACCTTATCCACCCCTCCATCTAAGACTTTGCCAAATTTAGACAACAACAACTTTCATCGTGCGAGAATGATGCACAGCCAAGGAGATTACCTCAACACAACAATCAGGTGGAGCCATCATATGTACGCCTAAAGGATTATGTGAATAATGTAATTTCATCCCCATCCAATCCATATATACGCTGCTATAATTAACTCAACTTGTAACCTAGGACAGACATTTTTAGTATATGATAATTCCAAAATCCATGCCGATGATGTTTGGGTGCTGCGCGGGTGACCGAATTAACTAATCACCAAAAGGATTATGTGAATAATGTAATAGATTAGTTTGTAAAATTTGTGTATGTAGTAATAAAATGTAATGTGGTTACGCATTCGGTAATAAGTATGAGCAAATTGTAATGATGATAATATATTTTGTAAAATACCGACATAAATCATAGAACATCATAAAAGGCTGATTGCACATGTTAAGAAGGAAAATAAAATAATATGAATTACAAAATGTCATCCTTGTGTATGTTTGTTTCCTTTCTATTATAAATGATCTGTTAGGATTACAAATCTTTCTTTCATATTATAGAATGTCATCTTACTTTACTTGTCGCTATAACTCAGTATCCATCATCAGTATACGCATTACATTTTAATTTTTTGTATTACAAAATGAGAACAGAGAATTTGTAATGGGAATAAAGAATTTATAATGAGAACAGAGAATGTGTAATGGGAAGAAGAAATTTGTAACTAAAGAAGATGTTGTGTAATACAATCTGGAAGTGTAATTTTAATTCTCATGTGTTTATTATCTCCACAAAAGGACACCACTATAATAGTTTTAGACTCATTACGCTGAGCAAGGTTATGCTTCAAGTTGGTACATGATCAATTAGAAAATAATATTTGTTCAACTCTCTTTTTTGATGGGGATTGGATTTAACGTGATATGTGATTCAGTGAGAAATATTATAAAATACTCTGATCCCATTCTACCATCCTCCATCATGATCTCATTTTGTCACTTTTCCAGTAGGTGCGGTCAAAATGAATTACAGATCTGGTCCATAAACTAACAAATCAATACGTGTTGCATATTTACACGTCATGCCACCGGACCAATACTTCCCTATAATTACAAAGTGATGCCACTAGACCGATATTTCCAGATAATTACAAAGTGATGCCACCACTTCTTCAACACGGGTAAATTGTGTTATCTACCCATGCGGGCAGCAAGTGAATAGCCTATATATATATATATATATATATATATATATATATATATATATATATATATATATATATATATATATATATATATATATATATATATATATATATATATATGCCATTTTTTAATACCCACACGTGTAGTCTGCATTTTGCTACCTGGCAACCAAAAAAGTAACTATTCTGACCAGAACAGTAATTATGCTATAAAAAAAGTAACTATGTTGATCAAAAAGTAACTATACGACTAAAAAAGTAATACCGTACAAAATACACAGCAGATATATATGTAACCGTGTTTTGAAATCTGTTGTTACAAACGTAACTATCTATGCATGAAACTCAACAGTCTGCAAGGTAAAGTAACCCTCTACATGTCAAAAGTAACCAACTTGAAAAAAAGTAATTGAAATGGGGGGGGGGGGGGTAGTTACCTGCGCGGGCGTTAAAGATGGGCCCATAAATAAATTAATAAATATATATATATATCGAATAAATATTATCATCATGAATTCAAAACCTGGTACAGACTGCTTGCGTTCGCCTCTTCTTCTCCTGGACAGTGCCAGGGAGGCTTATTGGGGTGACGTTCGCTAACACAGATAGGCCAAATCTCTTGAGGGCAAGAGGTTAATCTAATGTTGGGGGCTGGTTTCTTGAGGAATCATTTGGCCTGAGCATCGACCAGTCTGTTGAGTTCTCATGGACAGTCAATTTGTAGTCATGATTGGTCCGCCTCTTCCGCACTCCTTTTTTCAAGCTCGCTAAGTATGTTGGCACCTCTACAACACCCTGAATGAACTTGATTGAGAGCTATATATATATATATATATATATATATATATATATATTGCCTTATCACCTGACCTATGAAAGTTTTCCAGCTCCCTGTTGTGCTACTCTAATCTAATGACCTGTATCATGGTATCATCTATCTGTACTTTTCTGTCATGTTGTAGCAGTCTTGATTTGACTTGTAGTTGTGTTCACAATGCTGCCAACTAATATACTTCCAAATGTACATCCTCCTACTGAAGAGATGTTGGTATGTCTTGTTTCATGATACGTCAAACAGTATATGTACGTCTTGTTTGCAACCATCGATGAAAATGACTTTTTGATTGACCATATATTGTATTGGCATATATCCCAAACCTTTTCTTGAAGCATTACAAACAGAGATGTATCCTTCCCTTTGTTATGACAACATTAATGCTGGAACACTTGTCAATTTCTCATTCAACATCTAGAAAGAACGTTCACACCAACATAGACACATATAATTCCATACAAGAAGGAACACCTTTCCTAGACAACCTTATTAGGGCTAAAACAATAACATAGACATTCTGAAAGGACTTTCCTATAGTATCTTGCTAGGCTTAAGAAGCTTTTTGATCTCCATCGGCGTCTGCAGATACTCCCACTCCAGCATTGTCTTCCCATTGTTCAGATTCACATAGTATTCTTAGAAGATGTATCATGACCTCGAGAAGACACTTTAGTCAACCCTAAATTTTCCCATGCTGAACTTGACCCACAATCACTACTGCTTGAACACTCCTAGGGCTTAGAGAAGATGTTGTCTGTTCCTTTTTGCATTGGTTGGTCTAAGAGACATAACCATGAACTCATAGTGACCATACAACTGATGTCATCCACATTGATTGTCATCTGATGATATCTCCACCTCAGGTTTATCAGAAGGAACATTGTAGCACTTGTCGACTAATCCACAAACCATCTATCTTTGGCGGTGATCTTGTCTGATAACATGCATATTTAGGTATTTATGTTAAGTATTTATCTATAGTTTTGTGTTTCTATATCCTTAATATGCCCAAAATAACTCTATATTCTTATCTTTTAGTCATTTATATCTTTTTATAGATAAAGTTGCTTAACTACCTAATTTTGGGACTTACATCCACCAAACTCAAGAAGACATCAATTCTCCATATTTTCTCCCATCAAGCATCACATTATGTGCACCAGCCTAGGAGACGGTGGTCCCACTACAGATGAGTTTGTAACTATGGAGAACCTTCATTGACCATCAAGGATTTCCACCCTCAACAACTGCCAAGGATCTCCACCCTCAGCGACTGCCAAGAACCACAATCTACAGCAACCGCCAAAATCCATAACCATTAACCATTGAAGTTCATCGTCATTGGTCTTTGAAGATCTAGGATCAATGTCGACTAAAATTATCTACACCCACAACATCATTGACCACTAAGGTCAACAACTGATGAACATCATTCCAGGCTCAACGACCGATGACATCTCCAATGACCATATCTTTAGAGACCACCACATCATCAATTGCTAAGATCAGTGACCAAAACATTAGCCACCACAACATCAGCGACCGTTGATGATCCACAACATCATCGACTACCAAGAACCAAGCTCAATGACCGATGTTATCAGTGACAGTCACAATGTTAGTGACCACCGACCACACCTCTAAATATCCACCCCCAGCCACCTCACCAGGGGTTCTGAGCCAGGTTCTGCTATTCTATTTTTTTGGGTTCCCTTAAGCGACCAGATGTTCCCAAAGATCCATGGGGGAGATATAAGGTCTAAAAGGACTAAAGAGAAGACCCTACATCCACCCCTTCAGTCGGCCTCCATCAACAATCCTTTCCCACCATCATCCACCCACTTCTAGCCATTCCTAGCCACCTTCCACCTCCATATACCCATCAAGGGCATTGTTTGGGATGGAATCAAAGTGAAAGGAGGCTAAGGATTCAGAAAGATCAAGGAGGATGAAAAAGGAGGATATTCAGTCCTTTCATAGGCTAAGGAGTGAGAGCCACATCTCTATGGTCTAAATCTCTTCCTCTTCTCCTTTATTCTACTGTTCTCCTAAGTTTCTCTATAAATGATGTTCTTCCATCTTTGTTCAGTGCTAGCTATGCTTGTCCATTGTGAGTTGAGCTCCTTCTTGGCTATATAGTACATTTTTGGAATGTTTATTTACTTTTACCTTAACAAGTAGTTTTATTCTAGATCTAGTATGTTTTCTATTCTATCTTCTATTTTTGATTATGATTGTTGGTTTTTTTATCTCTTTCTTACTTGAACCTTCATTTCTACCTAGATCGAGAGATTAGTTGTAGAAATGGATAAGCAAAGGTAGTTTGGATCGAATATGAAAGGATGATGTTACAACCCCAATTTTTGGGTTCATATGGTGGCAAATGCAATTTCCCCAATAAATGTATGATTATGAGAATTATATGAATAATATATATGGAATGGATTTCCTTTGCAAAATTTTCTTTTTACATGTGATTTCGTGGATAATAATATGTTAATGGGTCCAATATGATTAAAAGAAAAAGAAGAAATTAAATGTTGATTTGTTAAGAACGAAATTTGAGATAATGATGAAAATATAAGAAATATGTGAAAATATAGATAATGAAATCATAATAGATGAGATTTTGAGTCCACATGATTTCTAATGTTAAAAGGAACCCAAATAAGGAATATAAAAGAATAGGAGAGAGAAAATATGCATAAAATATGCCTTAATAAGTGATAACTTGTATATGAATAAAAGTCACTCACACTTTCTAGTTTAAGTTCCAAACTTGGCAAACAAGTATTTTAAATCATCATGGACTTACCTCTAAAATTTTGGATTAAAAGGATAAATGGATTAGGAGATATGAATTTTGAAAGTTTTCTAAAGTGTAAAGGATAACATTAAATGTCACAATTGGATTCTGACTATTATTCTAATGTGTGTCCTACTAGCCGTTGGATCCTTGATCCAATGGTAGCTGGTTTTTGGGTTCAATTAGGAAAGGGGGAATAGTAGATGCAAACTTCGCAATCAATTTTCTTTATACTCGTTCCATGAACGAATATGGAGTTTTCTCCATTGCGTTCAGGGTGAGAAACCAGACTCAGGCATCCCTAGAAGTCCATGTTTTGGTGGGAATCCGAGACTTTACCCTACTTGTGTGGAGTAGAAGACTTCACAGTAGGATGGATTGTTTGATCCATGCCTATATAAGGCATCCTAAACCCAGACGAGAGGCAAAGAATAGTTTGTATCTTCTCCCCAGCTTTGTAGAGAGCCTGTTGCCCTTACAAGTTGTCTCGGGTGTGGGGCTTGCTTACGACTTGGTAATCTATTCTTGCCGAGGAACATGGGATGCGACCCTACAGTGAGTGCAGTTCGGCAGACCAGATTCTCCTTGGCACTACTAGTGGCTACCATCGGATGATTTGTGACAGCAGACGATGGCCGAAGCCAAGTGGGCATCCTAGGCGGGCAGTGCTGGCGAGGAGCCATCAGGCGGCAGCAGCGGGAGCGCCTACGGATGGGAGACTGAGCGAAGGAGACAAGGGGTGAGCAAGCGGACTCGGGTGTCAGGTAGCCAAATCCAGTGGAAGGATCATGAGTCAGGAGAAGAATAGAAGGAAAAAGAAAAGAAACAGATGACGTGTCAGCTTTGGATTGGCTGATTAAAGGTAATTCACAATAATTTGTACAAATTATCTGTAGCTCCAATGGAAACATGTAATATATGAATTTTGATCGAGAGAACTCAAAGAATCCACTGAAAATAGTTTTAGTGCCTGAATCTGATCATAGATCAAAAAGTGCCTAATGTTACTATCCTTAATGCTTTTATGACTAAGATTAACCCTAATTTGATGATTAATGAATTGAGGGGATTAATATGGATGTTTTATGATAGTATTAACATGTTGTTCATCAGAAATACGTTTTGATGTCTAAAGAGATTATCCATATGCTTAATAGCTTAATTTAGGGTCTTGATATGTTAATGAGCATTAATGGGCTTAGACACCCTAATCTAGGTGTTAATGGGTTTTGATGAGATACAATTCAAGATCCTTAGTATAAAACTAATGTTAGGTAATCTCAGGCCTGGTAGATGATAAAAGGGCTCTAATGTGAATATTTGAGTAATTAGGGTTTTAAACCTAAGATTTCTATTTTAGGGTTTTGTGGCCATAAAAGAGAAAAGTTGTGAATAGATCTAAAGGAACCCTAATGAAACTCGAATTCAGATTAGAAACCCTAGAAAGTGAATCCAAGTCAATAAAGTAGATTCTTGATAAGTATATAGTAAATAGGTTACGTATCCTTTTCAGGATTATGTGATTGTATGGTTGAATTTCTTGATTGGAATTGATTATTACTTGTGAAATCTGCAAATCAGGTATGTGGTTAAATTATGAATACATGCATTATGTTTCATGGTGTTTTCTCGAGGATTTATTGATTGCAATGAAAACTATACTGTTTGGATGTTTCATTACTGCAATCCTTAAAGTGAATATGATTATCACAAATTATATATGTGTGTGACTCGCTCGAACCTACATACCCCTCTGGATGTAAGATAATGGACCAAGCCATGGAGGGAAGGTCAAGGTGGTCAAGCCTCGGAGGGAAGACCACAGGGAACCCAAAGAGGTGACCCCAGGTACCGAGCTCAGGATGGTGAAGGTAGCCTTAAAGTCACTTGCAAAGACTTAACCCTAGAGAGGGTATTCTAGAGGAGGTAAAATCGGTTGAGGAGTCATACTAAAAATGTAATTGTGCATTGTTAACAACTATTTGAATGTGATTATGTTGTTAGAACTTATGTGCAATGTTTTGGTTGTCCCCACATACCAGTATATTCATTTATGCTAATTGACATTTTGTTTGTCTCCATTTTAGGAATTATCAGAAATTGGAAAAAAAGTAAAGCAGAATCTGTGAAGATAAAGTTAAACATATCAAGGAGGATTAGCTAGTTAGATTTCTACAATGGATAGAAGTCTGAGTACGTATTTTTACAAGGTATGTAAAAGTTAATTTTATTCCAGCTTTCAACTTTTGTTTTAGTAGAATTTGATAATTATTTCTGATTATTTGCAAAACCATTCATCCTAGATTTTGGGATAATGCCTATGACATCTTGGTCTCTCTTAGTTGGGGGTTACTTGGAAGCAGGGTCATTACAATTGGTATCAGAGCCAATGGTTTCTCATTTAATCCTTAATAATTATTAAAGTTTACAAACTATGTAGAACCCGAGGGAGTTATTAGAGGATTTTCCGATGACAGAGGTGTCTAGAAAAGGATCACAGTCTGGGGGCTGAAAATATTTTCCTCCGTCCCACTAGTCGGTCTATGAGGACTTCCAAATGTAGTGTGACTTCTTAGCCAAAGTCTGAGGTCTTGACTCAAAATAAGATACATTTAGGACTCTCTCATCTATTTTGTCCCTTCTCAACCCTAATTCAATTAAGGTTCTAAGGTTTAGGGTTTTTCTCTCTGTTCTCCACCCTCTTGAGGTTAGGGTAAGTATGAAAAGGATTGAGGAATCCTCCACCAAATCAATGAAAACCATGTAAACAAGATGTCATGGACATAAGTTTAATAATTTAAGTGTAAACTAAAGATTAGTTGCATGCGTAGGTTGCATGGTGTGTGTTCTCACGCCCTCAGGAGAGATTTGAGGTTAGACCTTCTTGTGGGAGGATGAGGAGAGAGAGTTAGCCTTGGAGGTAGAGGCCTCTAAGAAGAGGTAGAGACCTGATGCATCCTCTGAGGACGATGCTAACCCAAACCCTAAGCAGTGTATGGAGAAAGAGAAGACACAATGAGTTGGATATCATAGTTGACCATGCATGTACGTACGTGGGTTAGACATGCATGATTATCCATGAGAAATGTGAACCATGTATGGTTGTTTGACCCTGGTGCCTTTTGGTGGCCCGACTATGGATGGTCGTGCTTGTTAGGGTGAGGGATAGCTCCCCCATTGAAGAGGTTAGTGAGGACCGTATAGGAACCCTAACAGATACATATGAGTAGATAAGAGGCATAAACCTACATAGAAGAGAACGATAACAAGGATGACAGCAAGTTTTAGACCTAGACCTGTAGGGTCATGCCTGATGTTCACAAGAGGAGCATGTCGAGCCTGAGATTATTTGTGTCGGGCATAGGTCTTGATAGTACATTTCACCCCGGTAGGTGTAGAACTAAATCCTTAAGGGCTTGGCCAATCTTCTATGAGAGAACCTCAAGTTGTAGGACCAGTTGTAGGGTTTTCTCTAGAAAGAGAGGGCAAGACCCGATGAAGAAGGTTAGAGATCTTGACTCTAAGATATGAGGGACCTTGAGAAGTTAGGTATGTTATGACCTGTATTAGATGACCCTGAGTAGATAGTTGTGGTTTCCTCATTCATGATCCTTGGAGGCTTTTTGTACCTTGGATGCCTTTAGAGGAACCAAATCCTAGAAAGAGAAAGAGGCTTCTTGAATCATTGTATAGAAGTTGAAGGTGCCTACCTTACCTTATAGGTATAGAAAGGAGAGTTCCTTAGGCACTGGGGAGGTATGGTAACAAGTTATGTGGTCTCACAACGAGTTGGTGGTCCTTTTGTAGGACTATAAGGTGTTGTTCATGTAGAAGAATGGTGGGAAGTGTATGCCATGCCTTGTGCATGTTTAGTTCATGGTTAGACAACTGATGCATAAGAAGTGAACCCAGGGTTCCTAGACCAAAGATGGGAAGTAGTAGTATCTGGTGCACATGATGCTCACGAGGCTGTTTAAATTCATGGAATTTGAGTTTGGCACCCCCTCATGTTTTAGTGCAAAAGGAAACCCCACATGAACAAAGTCATATGTTTGATGAACCACTCTCGTAGGTTGGTGACATAAGTATGTATGAGATTGGTCCAACCTTGAGGAATGACAAATATGACACACCAAGGAACTTCACATAGTTTAGTAGAATGCCTTCTTGTTAGCTACATGCATAAGTTGCATGATAGGGATAAGCTTACACATGATGATGTAAAACATGGAAGTAAGGATGTTTGTGACCTTTGTTACTATGAAGAGATAGTTTTCTCCCATCCTGGTAAGAGACCCTTTTGTAGGGTGAGTACCAGCTTTTGGTTTAGGTCTGAGATAACCTAAAGAGGTCTCTCATAGGAGCTTGATGAGATGGTATGAGCACCAATCTATAGACCCATGTGTGACCATCTCTAAGGGGCATGAAGATATATTTCCATGGACGTAACCTGTATGGGGCCAGACCAAGTTAGGTAGGTCTCCATGATCCCTATGAAAGGATGTAAGTTGACCGTGAGTCCCCAAAGAGAGGATGGATAATTGGGTGTGGATTCAAGAATGAGATGGTCTATGATGGAATCCTAAGTCAATACTAAGGTGAGGAAGGGATAAGACCGATGAAAGTAGGAATTGTCTATTCCCTGGATGCACGAGACCATAGGTTCGGGAGGTAACAACTACCTTTACCCAGGGACCATGGGTTAGGAGGTTGTCCAACTTCATGAGTTCATGGGGCCTAAGGGTTAACTGTGAGAGGCACTCCCTAGATGCACAAGGGTCAGATCACCCCAAAAGTATCGACACCCTAGAGACCTTGAGGTAATGACTAAGGATTGTACATGATAGATATGTTAAGATCAAGAGGTGATGGGAACATTCTTCCCATGGGTGTAGACCCATAATGGAGGTGTTCATGTTGAGGAGTCATGTGATGTTTGTTTCAACTTAGATTGGAAAGTGTAATGGAGATTAGTGATGCACCATCTCTACTCTTAGAACAGGTTGAACTTTGTATTTGGACTGCAGCCAAATGCTTATTTCATCTTGTTATGGGTTTGAGAGACAGGACAAAATGCATGCCATATTGAGGATAAAGGTGATATGAGTTGAAACCCTTATACTATGTTTGAGGATAGAGGAAGCACCACACCTTTTGAGAGTATGTTGGATATGTGGTTTGGAACACAAAGAGAACAAAGGTAATCATCATATGAGGACGTTCTTGTAAAGAGCAGTTTGGATCCTAAGAGTTGCATCTTGGGTATGGTAATCGATATAATGAGCTCGAAGTTTTCTTGACTCAGTTAGACTTAAACCCGTGATAAGTATGATGAGTGGTGTATATGAAGGTTTATGTTTTCAACATCACCTAGAAAGTAAGGAAACTTATGTGGTAATGAGATGTACTCAGCTGAATACAACTTAGGTGTACAACTATCTTGTATAGACAATTGAGAGTCTGGAAGAGGTTTCTAGGTGAACCTTGTGGTCCTTAGAAGGCTAGACCTTTGTAGCTAATACCCAGATACAACTAGACCCATTGGTCAAGTTGGTGGTTGCCCAATTCGCTAGCCTAGAGCTTGATGAGATAAAAGGGATTGTTATAAGAACCTCAGATACACTTCTTAGGAATAGGAAGGTGGTGAAACCCACAACTATAGTGTTTTGGGTTTTTTGAGGAGTCCACCTTGAGGGATCATGACATGCAGAAGTTCATGATTTTACGTACACCGTACATCATGGTACTATCAAGATGGTTAAGGTTTGTGGTAGTACCTGGAAGAAGGATATAGAGTTATATGTGGCCAGATGTCATACATGCCATAGGGTGAAGGCCGAACACCAGTAACCCAGTGAGTTGCTTCACATATGAGGAGCCCTTGAGAGGGAATGGGAGTAGATCACCATGGACAGTGTGGTGGGTCTCCCTTAGACTAAGAGAGGTCATGATGCAATATGGGTATGGTAGATCGCCTTACCAAGATGACCTATTCCCTTGCCTACGAGAGAGTGATGTCAGTGTGACAGATCTGGTTGAACTATACATGAGAGAGAGATAGTTCATCTACATCGGGATCTGGGTTCAATATCTAGAGCATGACCTCAAGTTCACTTCCATGCTATGGAAGTAGGTAAATGAAGAACTCAATACCAGTTCGAAATTTAGTACTCTTATCACCCCTGATTGTTAGATAGATAAGAGAGTATAATCTAGACTAGAGGGTCTAATAAGAGTGTGTGTGCTCATTCAAGGTGATATATGGGAGCAGTTCCTACCCTAAGAGAGTTTGCTTGTGATGATAGCCACCATATCCAATATCGGGATGTAAGAAGCTCTGTAAGGGAGGCTGTGTCAGTCACCGCTTCATTAGGATGATGTCAGTGAGAGGGCCTTGCGAAGGTTAGAGAGATCAAAATGTATGTAGATGAAGTCACTATGATTTTGCAATGGCTGAGAAAGCTCAAGGGAAACAAGAGTCAAGAGCTGATTTGAAGTAGACTGACATGCAGTTCACTATGGGAGAACATGTGTTATGAATACCCGACCCCTCTGAGCTATAGTTGAGAAAGATGATTCCCCGATACATGGGTCCATTTGAAATGGATTGGTGGAGTTGCTTATGTTTAGCCTTACCCCTTAGGATAACATGATGTATGTTGTGTTCCATGAGTCTGATCAAGGGCACTATGTGATGTGCGTGAACCATGTGTTGAGCCATGGACCTATTGAGCTTCTAGGGAGGCTGAAGTATCATGAGTCACCAATGAGGGTATGTGATACCAAGGTGTGAGAGAACTCAAATGTAAGAATATAAGATGATAAAGCTTCTTTGGAAGTGCCATGGAGAGGATGGAGCCACATGGGATCCAATGATGGGCATGGAAAAGTCTTATCCTGTTTTGTTTGTATGTTTGGTGGAATTTTGAGGGCAAAATTCCTATAAGAGGGGAAGGATGTTACAACCCCAATTTTTGGGTTCATATGGTGGGAAATGCAATTTCCCCAATATATGTATGATTATGGGAATTGTATGAATAATATATATTGAATGGATTCCCTTTTACAATATTTCCTTTTTACATGTGATTTTGTGGATCATAATATGTTAATGGGTCAAATATGATTAAAAGAAAAAGAAGAAATTAAATATTGCTTTATTAAGAAGGAAATTTGAGATAATGATGACAATATAAGAAATTTGTGAAAATATGGATAATGAAATCATCATGGATGAGATTTTCAGTCCACATAATTTCTAATAGTAAAAGGTACCCAATTAAGGAATATAAAAGAATAGGAGAGACAAAATATGCAGAAAATATGCCTTAATAAGTGATAACTTGCATATGAAGAACAATATCTCATACTTTCGAGTTTT
This sequence comes from Alisma plantago-aquatica, assembly GCA_963693085.1. Lineage (NCBI taxonomy): Eukaryota > Viridiplantae > Streptophyta > Magnoliopsida > Alismatales > Alismataceae > Alisma > Alisma plantago-aquatica. Next base: position 1,090,983,709 of record OY856409.1, on the reverse strand, counting down.
AGTCCAAAACATGGCACACAAGTAGTTTAAATCATCGTGGACTTACCTATAAAATTTGTGATTAAAAGGATAAACATATTGGGAGATATAAATTTTGTAAGTTTCCTAAAGTGTAAAGGATAACATTAAATGTCACGATTGGATCCTGAATATTGTTCTAATACGTGGCCTGCTAGCTGTTAGATCCTTGATCCAATGGTAGATGATTTTTGGGTTCAATCAGGAAAGGGGAAACAGTAGATGGAAACTTCGCAATCAATTTTCTTTACACTCGATCCATGAACGAATCTGGAGTTTTCTCCATTGCATTCAGGGTGAGAAATCGGACCCAGACATCCCTAGGAGTCCATGTTTTGGTGGGAATCATGGACGTTCCCCTATTTGTGTGGAGTAGAAGACTCCACGGTAGGAGGGATTGTTCGACCTATGCCTATATAAGGCTTCCTAATCCCGGACGAGAGGCAAAGAATAGTTCATATCTTCTCCCCAGCTTCGTGGAGAGCCTGTTGCTCTTGCAAGTTGTCTAGGGTGCAGGGCTTCCTTACGACTTGGTACTTTGTTCCTGCGGAGGAACAGGGGACGCGGCCCTATGGTGAGCGTGGTTCGGCAGACCAGATTCTCCTTGGTGCTGCTAGTGGCCGCCATCGGATGATCCATGACGGCAGACGACGATCAGAGCCAAGCGGGCATCTTGGGCAGACACTGCTGGCGAGGAGCCATTAGGCGAAAGCAGCGGGAGCACATGCGGATTGGAGATCGGGAAAAGGATATAAGGGGTGAGCAAGTGGACCCATGTTCTAGTTAGTTAGATCAAGCGGCAGGATCCATGAGCCAGGAGAAGAATAGAAGGAAAAAGTAAAGAAACGGCTGACATGTCAGCTTCCGATTGGCCGATTGAAGGTAATTTCAGAATAATTTGTACAAATTATATGTAGCTCCGATTGAAACATGTAATATATGAATTTTGATCAAGAGAACTCAAATAATCCACTAAAAATAGTTTTAGAACTTGAATCTGATCATATCTCGAAGAGTACCTAAAGTTACTATCCTTAATGCTTTTATGACTAAGATTAACCCTAATTTGATGATTAATGAATTGAGGGGATTAATATAGATGTTTTATGATAATATTAACCTATTGTTAATTAGAAAGACATTTTGATGTCTAAAGAGATGATCCATATGCTTAATAGCTTAATTTAGGGTTTTGATATGTTAATGAGCATTAATGGGCTTAGAAACCCTAATCTAGGTCTTAATGGGTTTTGAGGAGATACAATTCGAGATCCTTGGTATAAAACTGATGTTAGGTTAATCTCATGCCTAGTAGATGATAAAAAGGATCTAATGTGAATATGTGAGTAATTAGGGTTTTAAACCTATGATTGTTGTTTTAGGGTTTTGTGGGCATAAATGAGAAAAGTTATGAATAGATCTAAAGGAACCCTAATGAAACTCTAATTTGGATATGAAACCCTAGAAAGTGAATCCAAGTCAATAAAGTAGATTTTTTATAAGTATGTAGTAAATAGGTTATGTATGCTTTTCAGGATTCTGTATTTCTATGGTTGAATTGCTTGCTTGGATTGGATTGCTTTATTGGAATTGCTTATTGCTTGTGAAATCTGCAAATTAGGAATGTAGTTAAATTATGAATACCCGCATTATGTTTCACGGCATTTTCTCAAGGATTTATCAATTGTAATGAAAACTATACTATTTTGATGTTTCATTACTGCAATCCTTAAAGTGAATATGATTATCACAAATTATATATGTGTGTGACTTGCTTGAACCTACATACCCCTCTGGATGTAAGATAATGGACCATGCCCTGGAGGGAAGGTCAAGGTGGTCAAGCCCCAGTGGGAAGACCACAGGGCACCCAGAGAGGTGACCCCATGTACCTTGCTCAGGATGGAGAAGGTAGCCTGAAAGTCAATTGCAAAGACTTAACCCTAGAGAGGGTATCCCAGAGGTGGTAAAAGTGGTTGACGAGTCATACTGAAAATGTAATTGTACATTGTTAACAACTATTTGAATGTGATTATGTTGTTAGAACTTATGTGCAATGTTTTGGTTGTCCCCACATACCGGCATATTCATTTATGGTGACGGAAGTTTTGTTTGTCGATGTTTTAGGAATTATCTAAAATTGGTTAAACAATAAAGCTGAATCTGTGGAGATAAAGTTAAATATATCAAGGAGGATTAGCTAGTTATATTTCTACGGTGGATAGAAGTCTTAGTACCTATTTTTGCAAGGTATGTAAAAGTTAATTTTATTCCATCTTTCAAGTTTTGTTTTAGTAGAATTTGATAATGATTTCTGATTATTTGTGAAACCATTGATCCTAGATTTTGGGATAACGCATCTGACCTATTTGTCTCTCTTGATTGGGGGTTACTGGGAAGTGGGGTCATTATAGACAACATAAGGGATTATAGTTCCTAAAATCTTTGAATATTCCAAACCTGAGAGGGTATCTGAGATATTCAGAGGTATTGATATGTTATCCTTGATAGAATTTAGGTTCTCTTATGGGGTTTAGTCATGTTGTATGAGAGCGAGTGTGATGACCCCATAGGAACATATTCCAAGGCAGGTGCTATGTTTGGAGGTTAGATGCTTGCTAGGGTTTTTGAGGGTTGTGGTAATACCCCCCCTCCAAGGGGTGAGTTTGAGACAGGAAATCCATCATTTGAGAGAGGAAAAGAATCATTTGTGAGAGGGAACCTATCCATCAGTTGTATTCACAAGAGAGAACCCGAAAAAAAAACTAACTGACCACTATTGGTTGTTACACAAAGACCAACCAAAACAAAAATAAGAACAAAGCCATCAGGTTGCAAAGCAAGAAGGCAAAATAGCTCAAAAACCAAAAGTATGACCATCGTTTGAAGAGCAAAACCATCGTTTCTCAACATGCAAGCAAGGTCTAGAGCTTCTTCTACCAAAGATGGTTCCTGCACAAGGTTTAAGGTTCATCTATGGTGGTAAACTACCCAAGAAACATCATTTAAGCTCAAACTCTATGTAAAGGTAGCATCTTTATACTTAGAACTTCATTTTGTAGTAAGATCATGAACTTCATTTTAGAGAAAGATCATGCACATGCAAGCTAGAAGTAAGCAATAAACTTGGATTAAGTTATATAACTCACCTCTAGGAAGAAGATGCAGATACAAACAGTAAGGAAGCTCAAGGAAAATAGAAGAAAACCCAAGCTTTATCTCTCCATTTTGCAAAACTAGCTCCTTCTCAAAAGAGATAGCAAACCCTAGGTCAAGGAAGCAAGAAAGAGGTGTTATTTAAGCTCTAACACAAGCTCTACCACAGAAAATCATAGGCACGACAAAGAATGAGAGAGAAGGAGGCAGTACAAAAAGGAAAATAGAAGGAGAGAAGGAGATCTTACTTTCTTAGATGAAGAACAAGCTAAGGAAGCTCGATGTACTTAAAGAGAGGGTTGATCCAAACTCTAGGTGCATATGCAAGGAGATCGGCCACATTCTTATACCTTGGACACCCTCTTCTCCACCTATCTAGGGAGGGACGAGCTCTAGACAACATGGAAGAAGAACAGGAGTCCAAAGGGTTCATTTCCTTACTAGAAGGAAGATATAAGAAGCTATGTATGAGAGGGAAGAGAAGTTTATGGTGTCCTACTAGGTTTGTCATCTGTCCATGGCCTAAAGGTTCACGTACATACAAAGAAGAAGCTTCATCAGCTGTGGAAGTCTATAGGGCTATTGTATGATTGCTTCCCATGGTGTCCATAGAGTTCCAAAGCATGGTGACCATCGGGTGATGCACATGGGTCACAAGGGTCAAAAATCATTGTTGGAGCATCTCTCTAGGTGAACCATCGAACCAAGGATCCTCAAGAGGGGAAATGATCAACCCTCATACCTATAGGGACCTTCAAGTGACCAACACCAGATCCAAACACCATTGAATCCCATCCAAACCAGTGGACCATCAAGTTATGGCCTCTAAGGTAGCTCATGCATGAGAGAAAAACCCTAGATGATGTCACCATCAAAACAAGGTGCATCAAGGCACCCTAAGGCACAACAAGATAAAACATGATTAGAAAACATGTAAGGTACAAAAAGCATGCGAAAAATTACAAGAAAAACCCCATATATGGGTAATTTGTAGAAAAGCTGAAAACAGGCATATAATTACATAAGTTGCACAAATAGCATCCAAACTGGACCAAACATAAAACTTAGGTTTGTCACCTGATGTCAATGCACTTTTATGGTTTTATTAAGATTTCAAGAATCCAATTAAGGTAAACAAGCATGTTCAACCAAAATGCAAGGTTAGGGGCCTTACAGTCAATAAAGAGAAAACATAAACATCTTGTCTCCTCAAAGAAAAACTAAACATAATGCATGGAATGTCACAACATAAAACAACACAAATAGATATTCTAGATAGGTTGTTCCTATGAAAGTAGATGGACCCCCACCAGGAAAAGTCATAGGTGTGTGGCTACTCATTCAAGAACTTTCTTCACACTTCATTGGGTCCTTGAGGAAATCTCCTCTCATGACTATACAAAAATAGAGACAATACATCAGTTAGTAGCATTGATCTCATTATATTAACCTACATATACTTGAGACAAAATAATTTGACATAGATTTTATTAAAAGCTTTTTTGAGAAATTTGAAACGGTTACCATAAATGAATTGAAATTCTTATCTTATGCCCACACCTACATGATTTCCCACTTAATAGAATATGATTCTAGTAATCCTTCATTACTAGGAAAGCCCTTCATTATGAAGAATATAATAATTATTTCAATCCTCTCATATTAACATTAACATGACTTCACTTAAACTCTTAAAAATTGTTGAAATTTTACTATATTAATTAGTAATACAATTTTAATATGATGGGAATCTTAGACGTGAACATGTCCATCACATTTATTACATTGTTATCAATTGTAAACTTTCTTTGATATCATGAAGGTGGTATCATATAAACACAAATATATAAGAAAACAACATGCAACATATGGATAATGTGCATACCAATTAACATGAAGACGTGAATCTTCAAATGAAAACATAATGTCCAACATAGATTTGTGTATGATTTAATCATATATCATATTCCCTAGGAATGAAATCCCTAGGTTTTACCTACCAAATGTATGTCAGTCCCACCCATAAATAGACATCTCTTATTGCAGTGTATTAATAAAACCCAAAGGACAATATTTTAGCAAATGTTTTGATCAATATATCTTGTTAAGAACTATTATCTATCATAGAAGTTGGATTATTGTTTGATTATGCTACAATTGCATAAATAAAAAGGTTGCATTAAAGGGTTTAGTTATAAATGGATGGAAAATAGTAGGGTGGAGAATTTCACCAATGCTACCTATTGTTCACTCTCTTAGTACATCACAAATAGCAGAAACATACATATGTTGATGCCAAATAATCCCGCTTTGGTGTTATGATTAAGATTAGACAGATAAAACTATAAGCTTGCATGCACATTACCTAGAGATCATTTACTTATAGCCTCAAAAGATACCTATTTAAAGTTCTCATTCAGGGTTTAACATTAAGAAAATAGTATTCTAGATCTTAGGTTTGAAGTGTTGTTCGTATAAGGGTACAAACCGCGATTGAAGGCGTAAACGTAAGAAAGTATACCAGAGATGCACTGAGACGTGTGATATGCACTGTCCTTAAGAGTATTTCCACGGTACTTGACAGTACGTCAGTGCAGTAGTCTCCGATAGCGGCTACCCTCCGAGGATCCAACAACATTTGTCAGCATGAAGTGTGCACACACAGTTACGGCGACGAGCGAAAGGACTGACTGTTCTTCCAGTGACAGATCGTAGGTGGAAAAGAGAAGAAGAGAAAAATGATAGAAGTTTTTTGTCTATTCCGAACGATAGCGGCAAATCAACATAAATAATAAGGAAATGGAGCAATGAAAAGGTTTGTGAAAGGGTGTGTTTGGTTGCAAAATTCAATGTAGTTTGGAACAACCAAACGAACAGGTGCATTGTGGCCCAGGTTAAGAAATGGTTCAGTGAACTGAAGGGCAAAATCAAGCATGGTCCGTGCCCACGCAAGGGGCTATGGGAGGCCAGATTTACACCCCCAGAACACGGGAGGCGACGTGCGCCGACGCGCCCAATTAAAGGGTTTCCGAACCGGCCCGACCTAAATGTCGTTTGCTAGGCCCACCATGTGTGAACGTAGGGCTTGTCCCCTTTTTCTCCTCAATTATTTAACGAATAAGAATCCACATATAAGGAGGAGGGAAGTATCCAACACAAGGAGTATGGGACTAAACCTTTTGTCTTTTGGTTTAAAATACAACAAAAAGCACAACAATCCCCCACTATTTCAAAACAAAACAATATTGAAATTCGGGTTGACCACTACAAGAGCGTAAACAAATGACATGCATAAATTTTGGTAGAAGTGAGTTCATTGAGCCAAAGCTTGGAGTAAATGTACGTAATCTGTAGAAGATTGGTAGAACTATGTTCTTGAACCAATTCCTCCTTTATCTGACTAGAGGTACATTACTCACATGACATTCATAAAATCAATTACCTTTCTTACGGATTGATGCCTTTAGGCCATGCGCCTTCTGGGAAAATTCATGAATGTTCTAGAGATCTGCCCAATTCTCAACAGGATCGGTGTAAGAGAGCAAAATCACCCCTTTACTAAAAATTTGAAGAATTGACATCCATTCCAAACAATCTCAGAGTTATGATGGAATGGGCATAAATTTTCCAAATTTATTAAACATTGGTATACAAAAGACCATTAGAAAGCAGCAGAATAAAAAATAACTGACTATATTCAATTTCATAAAAGGTTTACAAAAATACATCAAATTCTCCCATTAGGGTTTACTTCAAGACACACAATCAGGATCTAGATAGAGGGAAGTCTAGACTACTACAATCTTGTCTCCGAGAAACATCTCCATCAACCAAGTCCAAGCGAAAAGCGAAGATCTTCCTTGTCTTATCCATCACCTTGCTCAACACCTGGGTGGTTGGGACGGCACCTAGCAAAAAGGGAAGGGGAAGAAAATTATGTGTCACAAAACTAGCCCAGGATATCAAGATAAGTAAAGTAAATAAAAATAGGCTAGGGTTTATCATATGATGAAGATAACAAGAGTATGAGGGTATATATCAAAGAAGCTTCCCATTAACAAATATTATAAAAAGGATTTGCATGTAAGATAGTTATGTCTACATAACTAAGTCGGGTTGAGGCACCTACTGGACCTCTAAACTTAGGTGAGGGGCGAATAAGACATTCCCAGTCACCTACAATATTATGGGGAGAATAAGACATTCCCCAGGGTGATTATTTACATGCCCTCTGTGGGTGGTTGTACATAAGTACCGCTACTTTAAATTAAATAGAACATAAATCCACATGCTAGAAAAAGTAGTCATGGAAAGAATAATTATATTAATCAATAAGCATGGTAGTGGGGTACCAAGACCCAAAAATAATGTTCCAAAATTGATTTATGAGGCAAGTATAGCAAAAGATTCAAGAGTATATGAAATAGGGTTTAATAAAGCCTCATTATAGAAAAATAGGTTAAGGCACAATTATTCCCAGCTTAAGGTGTAAATGCACATACCTCTCTTACTGATATCAATTACTACCTTTCACCACTTTAATTGAGTCCAAGTTCTACTTTGCCTATTTTCAATGTATTAACATGTATTAGAGTACACAGTGCACATTAATGTATAGAAACTCTAATGTTTGACCTTTTTAGAAAAACTCATATTTAGAATCTTGTAACATCATCAATAAACTTATTCAGTTCTCCTGATCAAGAAAACATATTTTAATGTTAGATTTGGAGTTATGCTGATTAAGATGTAATTTTTATGGATTTTATGCATTAAATTCATTTTACAAAAATCACCCTTTGGAAAACCACGAAATCAGACCTTGAAAATATTTTTATTGGATAGAAATTAATTTTCCAATTCCAAAACATATTTATTTGTCAAATTTGGATAAGCGGTTTAGAAGATATAAATTTTTCAATTCTAACCAATAGGAAATTGTCACATCATCAAACCAATCGAGATATTTGAAGAGAGAGGGAGAGGGAGAAAACACCATTTGACCTAAGATCAGGTTTAAAGTTGTATAGGTAACCAAACTAGAGCTTCTAGAGAAGATAGAATAGTAAGAAACCAAAACCTTAGAAGGACATGGTAAAAAGAGATGGAAATCATCGATTTTCACCATAGAAGCATGGGTTTTCAGCATGTACTAAGAAATATATGAGAAGGGGGTTAACCAAAACTTGCCTCTAGGAATGTAAGAAGGTCCAAAAAGAAATGATCCCGAGATTATAAGGTATGGTTGCTCCAATCTAAGTTCCTTTCTTGAGCAAAGATCACCTTCTCCACTTTAGAGGTGCAAACCCTAGCAAAAGAGCATGGAGATGAGATGTTTTAGGGTTTTAGGTGGAGTTTTACCAGGTATGGTCATGGTTATGACCTAGAAGAATGTGTAAGGAAAACTAAAAGTATGAAAATAGGGAAGTATGGGAGTAAACTTACTAGTTTTGGTCGAAATTACTGAGGAGGAGCTTTAGAAACCCTAATAGAGCAATTTGGAAGCCCTATGAGCCTTTTTCACCAAGGTAGGCTCCCTCTATTACCTTGGGACAACAACTTCATGGCCAAATACATAAGGAACTATTATCTAAGATAGAGGAAAGAAAAGGACAGAAAGAGTTTTTGAATTGTGAGTTGGGAAGGGGTATACATGGCTATATAAAGAAAGAGTTGAAGCATGAGGTGTCTTAAGGGACTTTCCATGTGTCTTTAGCCTAGGGCTTGATGGTCATGCAAGAGGACAGCTCATGGACTCTTCTTGGATATCAAAATTAGGTCCTAAGAGCCCACATATCCTTCTAGGCCATACCCACCATTTTTCAAGAAAGAAATAACCTCATTGGTTGATAGCTTTTAAAGATAAGCACCTTTATAAAGAGGGTAATCCCTATAATGCCCTTGGAAAGAAATATCATCAAACCAAGGTGAAACTAGGTTATCCAATGGTTTGAAATCTCTTTAAAGGTAAGGGAATATCTAAGGATTAAAATTCAGTTGATAATTTGCAAAGAAAACCTCCCAATTGGGTAAATTGCATAAAAGTCCAGAATGTACCTAAAATTGCATAACTAACACAAACAACATCCAAATCGAACCAAATTTGAACATTACGATCATTTTATGTTTTAAAATCATATTAAAAAGTTATATTAAGGTTTATAACACTTAAGTATGGTAATTAAGCTTGTTTAATACATTAATTAAGGTTTAGGGCCTTGCACTTCTAGCACAAATCAATATACCATTGTTCTACTAAAGTGGTGATTTTATATTTTAGATCCTTAAATAAGATTTCACAGAGGTATTTTTGCATAAACACTTCCATTGGTATAATTAGTAAATAAATGTTCACTAAACCACTATAAATTCCACTAATTAAATGGAAAGGCCAATAAGGATGGAAATGAAAGGAAAAAATGGTAAAGTGGGTGAAAAGATAAAATTTTAGAATTTGGTATGTTACAACACTCCACCCCTTAAATAGGATTTTGTCCCCAAAATCACAAGCAAGAAGGGAAGGGTGAGTGTGCAACATCTCATCACAAAACTTCAGGTTATTTTTCCAACCTTAACTTCCACCAAACAACTCATGAACATATACTCCACAAGCATCTTGACATATGTTAGGTTCTCAAAGATCTCCTAGGTTCCATTATTTAGATATTCTTTTTAGGAGATTTAACATTATTTTCATTTTTGGCTCATTAACATTATATTCATTATGATATCACATTATCACCATTATTTTAATTATGGCATGTCATAATCATTTTATTACCAAGGAAGTTATATTTCATTATCATCCATGAAACATCATATATATATATATATATATATATACATATATATTTCTCATTTATCATACTAAGAATTTTAGAAAAATTATGGGTTACTCAATTTCCTCAATATACTTGATCATTATCCTTAATATTTTGATCTTTGACTTCATTATCCTTATACTATCACCACATTAAGTTATAACGAATTATTTTGCATGAAATATTCAATTTGTCTTTAAGTCTTCATTCAACCCAAATTATGTCACATAAATTACATATATTTATATAAAATGTTAGCTCATTACCACATTATGTTTATTTCTCACATTAATGTCATCATTAATCATTTTCTCATATTTGTTTATATTATTGATTTTGACATTTATGTGAATCAAATCACTTCATATTCATATTGAAGCCAATCCATGTATTTTAATGATCAAGGTGAGACGTATTATGAATTGATTCACATTAAGTGACTAATCGTGTGTGTATTACATAAGAAGGTAACATACAATGCATTTCATATTGACGACTTGATTAATATGTGATTAGATGATTATATATGTCATTTATGTGTATCAAAGTATGTTAATTGATTATGGCACCTAATGTCATTAATGTATCATGAAAGGCATTAAGGATGTATATGTTAAGGTTAGATGATTACAACTTAGGGTTTAGGTTAATATGATCACTATATTTTACTTAGCATGTATTAAGTCCAAGATTAGGTTACAATCATTTTACTTGTCATTTCATTAGAGTTTATTGGTTTATGACATGGGAAACACCATGCATATCCATTAGGATTAATATGTAAGTTACTCATATTATGTGTATTAGGTATTTATTAGGGTTTGAACATATAAATTATTCCTCAGATGATCATTATATGTTCATTAATATATAAAAAAGAATGTAAGGCTATAACTATAACTTGTTTGGACCCCACTAAGGTTTCAAGCACAACAACCTCCTAAGTATGGAGTTAGGGTTTCTAAAGATAGTGTAGATAGATTTCAAGATATCATAGGGCTCCATCCCCCTAAAGAGGATTTCGTCCACAAAATCTAACCATGAAACATAATCAAACTCACTATACTCCACCCCTTAAAGAGTTTGACCTATCAAGACAAACTACACTAGGGTTAAAGGATGAGTCTAACTGTAACGACCCTGCCTCCCGGTAACCCCCAATTAAGGGAGACCAAAAGGTCGGTGCCGTTATCCAATTAACAGGATCAAAGGTTCGACAAATAATCAATAACAATTATGAAACTCTACTAACTAACTGGAATTTGGTATAAAATTAACACTTTACTTACCTTTGAAAACCTTGGAAATCTATCTATCTTGATCTTGAATTATTCTATCTAATCCTCCTTGCACTTTATTTCTTTTTCGACAATATACACTTTATTGTTTGTTCTTTCAATTGTTGTTCCTAAAACGCCGACAAACAAAACGTCGGTCAGTATGTCGAAATATACTGGTATGTGGGAACAACCAAAATCTTGCAAATATGGCTAACAATTTAATAATCACAATCAAATTAATTAACAAGTCAATTTACACTTTTCAGTATGACATTCTCCACCGCTTTTTCCCTAACCCTGGCATACCCACCTTAGGGTGCCCTTTGCCAATGACTTAAGGCCACCTTCTCAATCCCGAGCTTGGTGCCTGGGGGTCACCACTCATGGTGCCCACTAGTCATGCAATATCATAGGCCACCTTCTTGGTGTCTGGGGTCACCACTCAAGGTGTCCACTGGTCTACCAATCTGGGCCTGACCTTTGGCATCATCCATCAGGGTGGCATGTAGGTGCGAGAACCCATACTTCTATTTTTTTAATGTGATAATCGTAGTGACTTTATGATTTGCAAGTATGAACATCCAACAGATAATTTGCATTCAATGCAATTAACCATCCAGAAAATCATCGGGAAACTAAGGCGGTTATTCATATTAACCACATACCTGATCCTGAGCAACTTGATTGTCCAAGCAATAAGGATAAAGAATCAATCAACAAGCAATCAACAATATCCTGAAATTAATGCATATGATCCAAGTGTTATAGTTTATCCAGAACATTCTAAAGCTAGACTTGGATTCCACCTTAGGCTTTCTAGACCACATTAGGGTTTTATTAGGGTTTTTGCCTCCATAACACTTTTATCATATTAAACGCTCTATTAGTTCATGAACCCTAATTTCAACATCATAAGCCCAATTAAAGTCGATTATTTCTCTTTTCTACCTTCTTTATCCTTTTAAGTTATTTCAAGGTCATTAGACTCAATTATCACCTTTAGTTTCTTTCAGATTAACAACTCATAATTCATGATGGTCTAATTCCCATATGAACTCTATTTATTATTAATTCTACCTTGATTCAATAGAAAACCCTAATTTCTATATTAAGGTTATTTATCTACAAATTAGGGACTCTAATGCTGGAAATAGCTTAGATTCATCATATTCCAACTTTAATCATGAAATTAGTCCATTAAAGCCATTAAGAGTCGAATTTACCAACATTAGGGTTTCAAGGCCCATTAAAGCCTATTTATGCACATAAACTCTAAATTAAATAAGTATATGAAAAGTTCATCCCTTTTGTTCCTAATGTTCCTTTCTATCATTAACAGGCTAGTTATCATCAATTAAACCCTATTAATCACATTAATCATATCAAAATAGGGTTTCTTAATCATCATTACATTAAAGTTAATAACTTCTATTACTTTTCTAATTGTAAACATAATCAGGCTCCAATTATATTTTTATTGGATTCCTCTCATTTTTCTGAGCAAGTTTTATATTTTATGTATAATCATCCGAGCTACTATTAGGGAGATATGAATTTTGTTAAATTGACTTACTTCGGCCAATGGGGAGGCGCCACGTAGCCCATTGCATGCAACGTTGCTGTGGCTCGGTTGGGAAACATTTCAAAATGACCATGATGCCCTTGGTTAAGTCAGGTTGGTCTTCAGCCCGCGGAGGGCATAACGGTCCAAAGCGACTTAAGCCCTTCTTCCCCGCGAGAAACCCTACCATGTCACCTGCAGTGGCTCGGGGTGGTTTCCATCCTTCAACCCTCGGCCCCTAGGGCACCAGCAGATCCTCCATTACCTCTGCCTCCCTCTGCCGCACCTGCGGAGGGCTCAACCCAAGGTTGAGGTGGCATGGACGTGGCAAAACGACCTGCTATATGTGAAGGTCGTGAGCAACCAACCTGCAGTTGCAGCAATCAATTAGGAGGAGAGATCTGTCACCCTCACCTCCGAGGACATTGCGGGGGTGGCGAACCACCATTGCAACTCCTCCTCAGTCTAACATGACTCTAAGAAAGCCCTTCTCTCTGCGAATAGGGTTTGCACGCAAGGTTACACAAATAAGAAGAAGAAGGAATAGAGGTGCGCGTGGGATCCTTCCTGGATTCAAACTGGAAGGTCAAACTTTTATATAGAGGGGTATCCATGCCCCAGATCGCTGGCCCACTAAGCAATCGAGGCTCTTTCCCATTAGGAATGTGATTCCTATAATAAGAAGCTAGTTTCCTTCTCTCTCTCATATTACTTGTTTATTAGATTTTAGGAATTCGAAATTCCTCTCACCTAATCTCTTTATTCTTGCTTCTCAATCCATAGGCACAAATTTCTATTTCTTTTAATAGAAATTACTTCCTTTTTAGTAAAACCACATAATCCATTAATAATGTATTCGCATTATATTCTTATTTTTCAAATTTGTTATTTTCTCTTTCCTCTTTCTTCATTGGGACTCCTTGGATCCCACGAAACTCAAATAATTCGAAATTCCTTTTTAAGGAATACTCATGATCCTTCTACATGCATCAATATGCATTATTTCACATTATCTCGTTTATTTCTCATTAAAATACCTCTTTTTGAGGATTTCTTTTTATTTCCCTTTTATTTTCCTCATCAATATTCCCTTTATTATTAGGAATCCTTGGGATACAAAATCCCACTAAGGATAACTCAATTGTACCTCTTTTTACTTATTTTCCACATTTTACCATTGTTTTCAATTTCTTTCTTAACAAAGAAATACTTCATTGATCTTTTCTTTTCTTTTTGCATTATCTTTGCATCTTTGGACTCCTTGGGACCCAAGGAACCCATGTGGCACGAAATTCATTCTTGGATTACATTCATTTGCCTTCTAGAGGTTTCTACCTCATCTCTCTTTTCTCAACAACTCAATTATTCATTAATTAATTGAATTTCCTTGTTATTGGGCCCAATAGCCAATAAAGCCCACAAATCAAATAATAAGGCTATTTCAAACGAAATCCATTTATTCACAACAAATTATATCATTATTTGTCCAAATATCTTTAATATGAGAAATTACATTTCTCACCAAAGGAACCCAAAATTTGGGGTTGTAACATCCTTCCCCTCTTATGAGAATTTTGCCCTCAAAATTCCATAAAACAAACAAACAAACAGGATAAGTCTTCTTATGTCCATCAGGGCTCCCATGTGGCTTCACCCTTTCCATGGTGTTTCCCAAGAACCTTCATTATCTCATTTTCTTCCATTTGAGTTCTTTCTTACCATGGTATATCGTACCCTCATAGGTGACTCAGGACTTTTCAGCCTTTCAAAAGCTGAATAGGTTCAGGGCACAACACCTGCCTTGGGTACCTCACATAGTGCTCTTGATCGGACTCATGCAACACATCATTTTATCCTAAGGGGTAAGGTTAACACAACCATCTCCACCAATCCATCTCAAAAGGACCCATATATCAGGGACTCGGCTTTCTCAGTTGTAGCTTAGAGCGGTCGGATTTTCACATCACATATTCTCCCACAGTGAACTACATATCAGTCTACTTTGCATCATCTCATGACTCATGTCACCACTGGGCTCTCTCTCTCAGCCATTGCACGATCAAAGCGACTTCATCTGCACACACTTGTGGTTCTTTTCTGACCTTCGCGAGGCCTCCTTCACAAACATCATCATAATGAAGTGGTGACCGACACAACCTCCCTATAGAACTTCTTGCATCCCGATAGAGGCTATGGTGGTTAACATCACATCTTAAGAACTGTCTCTATGTATCACCCTAAATGAGCACACATGCTCTCATCAAATCATACTGTCCATTAGTATGGGGTGATGAATTGTTCTATCATCAAGTTCTTCATGTATCCACTCCCACCTCATGGAAGTGAACCTTGGTCATACCCAAGAACTTTTGAACTCGCATCATGGTGTAGTTGAACCATCTCTTTTCATATGTAGTTCAACCAGATCTGTCCCTTGATAGAACTCTTCCTTTCTCATGTCATCTAGGTAAGGCGATCTACCATAACCCATATTGTATCTTGACCTTCTTGGTCTAGGAGAGACTCACAACATCCATAGTGATGAACTCCCATTCCCTCTTGGGAACTCTTTATACTTTATATCCATGTACTGGGTTAATGGTGTTCGTCCTTCACCTCCTGGCTTGCATGGCCACATGCTACATGCAACTTTGTTTTAAGCATCCAGAATGCTACCATCACTTACTATTTTTTTGTAGTATCAAGGTATATCATGACCTCATGTATTGTTATAATTCCTCAAGCTTGATACCTCGGAAACCCTAAACCACTCTCAAAAGGGTTTTATTACCTTCATATCCAAAGAAATGGATCTAAGGTTCTATCACCATCCTTTTACTACATCAAGGACTAAACTGGCTACCCAAACAACCATTAACTTGTTCAACATATCTTATTACATCTGAGTATTAGCCAAAACACATCTTCTTTCCAAACTTAGGGTTAGCCAAACAACCTCAACTCCTCCTAGCCTCTAACTAAACCAGGTAGCTAGATCTCAACCAGAGCATTCATTACCACCTCTCATCCTTAAGTGTTAGGTAACATACACCTCCATGTATTATACTTATCATCTCATCTCAAACTCTAAGTCTATCTTCATCAAGAAGCTCTGAGCTCATCCTCACTGTGATCGAACTCGACACATAGCTTCTGCTAAAAACATTCTTATTTCTCTTACTATTTGTAAACCATCCATGTATCGTTCACTCCACAAGGGTATGTTATTATCTCTATCCTCATACCTGATATCAAAGTTCCAAATTCCATCATCTTTTATCATTGGTGTAAGGCATGCGTACTGTCCTATCTCTCACTCCCATAACAAGAAGAAATAAGCATTTGGCGGCCATCCAAATACAGAATTATTCCCATTCCAGGAGTAGAGATGGTACATCGCACCTTGCCACTACACCTTCAAATCTAAGTTGAAACGTGCAATTCATGCCTCCACATCACAAACATCATGATATCAAAACTAAACAAAAATCTTCCATGGAAAACTGATCTGAAACCTACTTGGGTCACCACACAATCCTTGGTCATCTCCTCTAGGTCTATAGGGTGCCAACACTTTTGGGGTCATCCCTCTTCCCTTATGCATCCGGAGAGTGCCCTACTCATCTGCCCTTTGGGTCCCATGAGTTCATGAAGGTGATCAATCTCCTAACCCATGGCCCTCAGACAATGATAGTTGTTACCTCCCGACCCTATGGTCACGTGCAACTAGGGAATTAGGCAACTCCTTCTTTCATCGGTCTTATCCCTACCTGACCCTTGGATAGACTTAGGATTCTATCATAGTACATGTTCAACTCAGAACCTTACCTAATCCTTCATCATCTCTCTCTGCATTCTTAGACTGTCTTTTATCCTTTCATAAGGGTCATGGCGACCTGCCTACCTTGGTTGAGCCCCATACTGGTTACCTCCATGGTAACACATCCACATGCACATAGAGATGGTTATCTATGGGTCTATAGGTTCCTTTTCATGCCATGTACTCTTCACTTATCTTCTCAAGATCCTATGAAACCTCCTTAGGTTACCTCAAAACCAACCAAACTGGTAAACTTCCTACCAAAGGGTCGCTCTCCCAGTATGGGAGGAAACTACACCTTTATAACAAAGGTCACCAACATTCTTAGGGTTTACATCCATATGAGCATGCTTAAACCAACAACTACTAAGGCACAAGCGTACCTACAAAACCATGCTAGGTCGCACTTGTTCTCATCCGCAACATTACATCAATTTAGTTGTGAGGGGTTCATCAAGCATACCCTTAACGTAAGGGATTTCCTTTACCTCTACACATGAGGAGTACCATGCTCAAAACAATAGAGACTCGAATCTCATCATGAGCATCAAATACACTGCTTCCCTTCTTAGGCCTAGGAACCCTAGGTTCTCCTTTGGGTATCCAACTACTTGCTCAACCTCTTAACCACGAATCAAGCATGTCCAAGGTATGCCATGTACCTCCATGATCTTTCTACTCGAGCAACACCTCGGAGTTGAGTCCTCTTCTAGGGAAACCAACTAGGTATAAAGCCTCACAACTGGTTACTTAAACCTCCTTAGGGTCTAAAGCACTCTTTATCTCATCCAGCAGGTAACCACTTATACCATGGGTACTAGAAGCATTGTCCTCTCTCTAGAGTTAAAACCACCTCCAACCATACCTACTAGAGGTCCCTTCTCCATGAAGTCTCATTCTCTCAAGCAAACCCCTATGTGGTTGAAGCTGATGCTCAACTCATGTTTGGCTAAAGATTATTCATATCTCTTTATGCTTATCTCATAAGCCATCCATCATGCCCTTCTGGCCAGGGTTTCAACCTACTACCGTACCACTGACGTACTCTGGGGGCATGCTATCCCTAACTTGCATAAGCCATAAGGTTTCTATAGGTCCTTTACTAACTTCATCCATGAAGGAGCTACCCTTTGCTTTAACATGCATGACCCTTTCCCGGGTTTCCAAAGGTGCTAGGTCACCCAACCTCACATGGCTCGTATGACAATCCAAACATCCAGTCAACCATGACATCTAACTCATCATGTCATGTCTCTCTCTCTAATCTTCACTTAGGTTTAGGGTTAACATCATCCTCAAAGTATGTGCTAGGTCTCTACTTTTAATGGAGGTCTCTACCTACAAGACTAATTCTCTCTACTCATCCTCCAGACAAGGAGGTCTATCCTCAGGTCTCTCCTGAGGGCAAAGACAACTCATGTCATACGACCTAAGTATGTATCTATTCTTTAGTTTGCGCTTAATCTATTAAGCTTATGTCCATGACATCTTATTTACATGCTTTTTATTAATTTGGTGGAGGATTCCTTAGACCTTATTAACTTTTCCCATACCTCAAGAGGGTGAGGAGAAGAGAGAAAACCCTAATCCTTAAGGTCCTTAATAGAATTTGAGTTGAGAAGGGATGAACAAGATGAGAGAGTCCTAAAGGTATCTTATTTCAAATCATACCATAAGACTTTGGCCAGGCAGTCACACGGATCTGGGAGTCCTCGTATTCCGACTAGCAGTGCGGAGGAAAATATTGCCAGCCCCCAGTCGTGATCCTTTTCTAGACACCTCTGTCTTTTGGATAATCCTCTAATAACTCCCTTGGGTTCTATAGAATTCGTAAAATTTAATAATTATTAATGATTAAGTGAGGAACCTATGCTCTGATACAAATTGTAACGACCCCACCTCCCGGTAGGCCCCAATTAAGGGAGACCGAAAGGTCGGTGCCGTTATCCAATTAACAGGATCAAAGGTTCGACAAATAATCAATAACAATTATGAAATTCTACTAACTAACTGGAATTTGGTATAAAATTAAACTTTACTTACCTTTGAAAACCTTGGAAATATATCTATCTTGATCTTGAATTATTCTATCTAATCCTCCTTGCACTTTATTTCATTTTCCGCAATGTGTCACTTTACTATTTGTTCTTTAAATTGTTGTTCCTAAAATGCCGACAAATAAAATGTCGGTCAGTATATCGAAATATACGGGTATGTGGGAACAACCAAAATCTTGCAAATATGGCTAACAATTTAATAATCACAATCAAATTAATTAACAAGTCAATTTACACTTTTCAGTATGACATTCTCCACTGCTTTTGCCCTAACCCTAGCATACCCACCTTAGGGTGCCCTTTGCCAATGACTTAAGGCCACCTTCTCAATCCCGAGCTTGGTGCCTGGGGGTCACCACTCATGGTGCCCACTAGTCATGCAATATCATAGGCCACCTTCTTGGTGCCTGGGGTCACCACTGAAGGTGTCCATTGGTCTACCCATCTGGGCCTAACCTTTGGCATCATCCATCAGGGTGGCATGTAGGTGCGAAAACCCATACTTCTATTTTTTTAATGTGATAATCGTAGTGACTTTATGATTTGCAAGTATGAACATCCAATAGATAATTTGCATTCAATGCGATTAACCATCCGGAAAATCATCGGGAAACTAAGGCGGTTAGTCATAATTAACCACATACCTGATCCAGAGCAACTTGATTTTCCAAGCAATAAGGATAAAGAATCAATCAACAAGCAATCAACAATATCCTGAAATTAGTGCATATGATCCAAGTGTTATAGTTTATCCAGAACATTCTAAAGCTAGACTTGGATTCCACCTTAGGCTTTCTAGACCACATTAGGGTTTTATTAGGGTTTTTTCCACCATAACGCTTTTATCATATTAAATGCACTCGTAGTTCATAAACCCTAATTTCAACATCATAAGCCCAATTAAAGTCGATTATTTCTCTTTTCTACCTTCTTTATCCTTTTAAGTTATTTCAAGGTCATTAGACTCAAGTATTACCTTTAGTTTCTTTCGGATTAACAACTCATAATTCATGATGGTCTAATTCCTATATGAACTCTATTTATTATTAATTCTACCTTGATTCAATCGAAAACCCTAATTTCTATATTAAGGTTATTTAGCTACAAATTAGGGACTTTAATGCTGGAAATAGCTTAGATTCAGCATATTCCAACTTTAATCATGAAATTAGTCCATTAAAGCCATTAAGAGTCGAATTTACCAACATTAAGGTTTCAAGGCCCATTAAAGCCTATTTATGCACATAAACTCTAAATTAAATAATTATATGCAAAGTGCATCCCTTTTATTCCTAATGTTCCTTTCTATCATTAATAGGCTAGTTATCATCAATTAAACCCTATTAATCACATTAATCATATCAAAATAGGGTTTCTTAATCATCATTACATTAAAGTTAGTAACTTCTATTACTTTTCGAATTGTCAACATAATCAGGCTCCAATTATATTTTTATTGGATTCCTCTCATTTTTCTGAGTAAGTTTCATATTTTATGTATAATCATCCGAGCTACTATTAGGGAGATATGAATTTTGTAAAATTGACTTACTTCGGCCAATGGGGAGGCACCACGTAGCCCATTGCATGCAACGTTGTTGCAACTCGTTTGGGAAACATTTCGAAATGACCATGAAGCCCTTGGTTAAGTCAGGTTGGTCTTCAGCCCGCGGAGGGCATAACGGTCCAAAGCGACTTGAGCCCTTCTTCCCCGTGAGAAACCCTACCCTGCCTCCTACAGCGGCTCGGGGTGGTTTCCATCCTTCAACCCTCGGCCCCTAGGGCACCGGCAGATCCTCCATTACCTCTGCCTCCCTCCGCCGCACCTACGGAGGGCTCAGCCCAAGGTCGAGGTGGTATGGACGTGGCTGGACGACCTGCTGTATGTCAAGGTCATAAGCAACCAACCTGCAGTTGCAGCGATCAATTAGGATGAGAGATCCGTCACCCTCACCTCCCAGGACATTTCGGGGGTGGCGAACCACCATTGCAACTCCTCCTCAATCAAACACGACTCTAAGAAATCCCTTCTCTCCGCAACTAGGGTTTGCACGCAAGGTTACACGAATAAGAAGAAGAAGGAAGAGAGTTGCGTGTGGGATCCTTCCTGGATTCAAACTGGAGGGTCAAACCTTTATATTGGGGGTATCCATGCCCCAGATCGCTGGCCCACTAAGCAATCGAGGCTCTTTCCCATTAGGAATGTGATTCCTATAATAAGAAGTTAGTTTCCTTCTCTCTCTCATATTACTTGTTTATTAGATTTTAGGAATTCGAAATTCCTCTCACCTAATCTCTTTATTCTTGCTTCTCAATCCATAGGCAAGAATTTCTATTTCTTTTGATAGAAATTACTTTCTTTTTAGTAAAACCACATAATCCATTAACAATGTATTCACATTATATTCTTATTTTGCAAATTTGGTATTTTCTCTTTCCTCTTTCTTCATTGGGACTCCTTGGATCCCAAGAAACTCAAATAATTTGAAATTCCTTTTTAAGGAATACTCATGATCGTTCTACATGCATCAATATGCATTATTTCACATTATCTCTTTTATTTCTCATTAAAATACCTCTTTTTGAGGATTTCTTTTTATTTCTCTTTTATTTTCCTCATCAATATTCCCTTTATTATTAGGAATCCTTGGGATAAGAAATCCCACTAAGGATAACTCAATTGTACCTCTTTTTACTTATTTTCCACATTTTACCATTGTTTTCAATTTCTTTCTTAACAAAGAAATACTTCATTGATCTTTTCTTTTCTTTTTGCATTATCTTTGCAACTTTGGACTCCTTGGGACCCAAGGAACCCATGTGGCACGAAATTCATTCTTGGATTACATTCCTTTTCCTTCTAGATGTTTCTACCTCATCTCTCTTTTCTCAACAACTCAATTATTCATTAATTAATTGAATTTCCTTGTTATTGGGCCCAATAGCCAATAAAGCCCACAAATCAAACAACAAGGCTATTTCAAATGAAATCCATTTATTCACAACAAATTATATTATTATTTGTCCAAATATATTTAATATGATAAATTACATTTCTCACCAAAGGAACCCAAAATTTGGGGTTGTAACACTAACTAAACCATGTACAAGATCCATCACACTTCCAATGTGCACTCTGATCGCTCACTTAACCCGAAACTTCAAAGTCTAGGTTCTAGGGATAAACTATCCAAACATGTGACCCTAAGGGACATAAGGAGACTATCTTGGTATCCATCCTCAAACAAGTCATCATTCACCTAAACTTATGGTTCACAATGATATACAACATAGATATCTAAGGTCATTATTGCCTAAAAGCAAACTATTTCAGACAATCCATTTTAGCTTAGGTCAGGCCGGTATCATATGCATCTTGGAGTCCTCGTAAACCAAGAAAGTGGCGAGGAGGAAAATATTGCCAGCCCCCAGAACCTGATCCTTTCTAGACACCTTTGCTTCAACTTCATGCACTAATAGTTGCTTAAAGGCAAACCTAAACAACATTAAGTTATGCATATTTTAGTTATGATTATTTTAGGGTTTTATTCATCATGATAATAATGTGGAACTATAGGGTCCTAAATCAACCTTTCTTTATTAATAGATAAACTCTAGGGAAACCATGTCACCTAAAGCAACTAAGGCAGGGATTCTAATTAGGGAGACAAAACTGAAATAGTCAGATTCCGACTACCATGGGCTCTGATACCATGCTGTAAGAGAGCAAAATCACCCCTTTACTAAAAATTTGAAGAATTGACATCCATTCCAAGCACTCTCAGAGGTATGATGGAATGGGCATAAATTTTCAAAATTTATTAAACATTGGTATACAAAAGGCCATTAGAAAGTAGTGGAATAAAAAAATAACTGACTATATTCAATTTCATAAAAGGTTTACAAAAATACATCAAATTCTCCAATTAGGGTTTACATCAAGACACACAACCAGGATCTAGATAGAGGGAAGTCTAGACTACTACAATCTTGTCTCTAAGCAACATCTCCATCAACCTAGTCCAATCCAAAAGCTAAGATCTTCCTTGTCTTATCCATCACCTTGCTCAACACCAGGGTGGTTGAGAAGGCACCTAGCAAAAAGGGAAAGGGAAGAGAAGTATGTGTCACAAAATAGTCTAGGATATCAAGATAAGTAAAGAAAATAAAATTACGCTAGGGTTTATCATATGATGAAGATAACAAGAGTATGAGGCTATATATCAAAGATGCTTGCCATTAACAAATATAATAAAAAGGATTTGCATGTATGATAGTTATGTCTACCTAACTAAGTAGGGTTGAGGCACCTACCAGACCTCTAACCTTAGGTGAGGGGAGAATAAGACATTCCCAGTCACCTACAATATTATGGGGAGAATAAGACATTCCCCAGGGCGATTATTTACATGCCCTCTGTGGGTGGTTGTACATAATTACCGCTACTTTAAATTAAATAGAACATAAATCCACATACTAGAAAAAGTAGTCATGGAAAGAATAATTATATGAATCAATAAGCATGGCAGTGGGGTAACAAGACCCAAGAATAATGTTCCAAAACTGATTTATGAGGCAAATATAGCAAAAGATTCAAGAGTATATGAAATATGGTTTAATAAAGCCTCATTATAGAAAAATATGTTAAGGCACAATTATTCCCAACTTAAGGTGTGAATTCACATACCTCTCTTACTGATATCAATTACTAACTTTCACCACTTTAATTGAGTCCACGTTCTACTTTGCCTATTTTCAATGTATTAACATGTATTAGAGTATATAGTGCACATTAATTTATAGAAACCCTAATTTTTGACCTTTTTAAAAAAACTCATATTTAGACTCTTAAAACATCATCAATAAACTTATTAAGTTCTCTTGATTAAGAAAACATTTTTTTTTGTTAATTTTGGAGTTATGATGATTAAGATGTAATTTTTATGGATTTCATGCATTAAATTCATTTTACAAAAATCACCCTTCGTAAAACCACGAAATAAGACCTTGAAAATATTTTTATTAGATATAGATTAATTTTCCAATTCCAAAACATATTTATTTGTCAAATTTGGATAAGTGGTTTAGAAGATATGAATTTTTCAATACTAACCAATAGGAAATTGCCACATCATCAAATCGATCGAGATATTTGAAGAGAGAGGGAGAGGGAGAAACCACCATTTGACCCAAGTTCAGGTTTGAAGTTTCATAGGTAACCAAACTAGAGCTTCTAGAGAAGATAAAATTGCAAGAAATCAAAACCTTAGAAGGACATGGTAAAAAGAGATGGAAATCATCGATTTTCAACATAGAAGCATGGATTTTAAGCATGTACTAAGCAATATATGAGAAGGGGTTTAACCAAAACTTTCCTCTAGGAATGTAAGAAGGTCCAAGCAGAAATGATATCGAGATTATAAGGTATGGTTCCTCCAAGCTAAGCTCCTTTCTTGAGCAAAGATCACCTTCTCCACTTTAGTGGTGCAAGCCCTAGCAAAAGAGCATGGAGATGAGATGTTTTAGGGTTTTAGGTGGAGTTTTATCATGTATGGTAATGGTTTTGACCTAGAAGAAGGTGTAAGAAAGACTAATAGTATGAAAATAGGGAAGGAAGGGAGGCAACTTACTAATTTTGGTCGAAATTACCAATGAGGAGCTTTAGAAACGCTAATAGAGCAATTTGGAAGTCCTATGAGCCTTTTTCACCAAGGTAGGCTCCCTCTATTACCTTGGGACAGAAACTTTGTGGCTAAATACAGAAGGAACTATTATCTAAGCTAGAGGAAAGAAAAGGAGAGCAAGGGTTTTCGAATTATGAGTTGGGAAGGGGTATACATTTCTATATAAAGAAAGAGGTGAAGCATGAGGTGTCTTAAGGGACTTTCCATGTGTCTTTAGCCTAGGGCTTGTATGGCCATGCAAGAGGACAGCTCATGGACTCTTCTTGGATATAAAAATTCGGTCCTAAGAGCCCAAATATCCTGCTAGTCCATCCCGACCATTTTTCAAGAAAGAAATAACCTCATTGGTTGATAACTTTCAAAGATAAGCACATTTATAAAGAGGGTAATCCCTATAATGCCCTTGGAAAGAAATACCATCAAACCAAGGTGAAAATAGGTTCTCCAATGGTTTTAAATCTCTTTAATGGTAAGGGAATATCTAAGGATTAAAATTCAGTTCATAATTTGTAAAGAAAACCTCCCAATTGGGTAAATTGTATAAAAGTCCAGAATGTACCCAAAATTGCATAACTTGCACAAACAACATCCAAATTGAACCAAATTTGAAACTTAGGATCATTGTATGTTTTCAAATCATATAAAAAAGTTATATTAAGGTTTATAGCACTTAATTTTGGTAATTAATCTTGTTTAATACATTAATTAAGGTATAGGGCCTTGCACTTCTAGCAAAAATTAATATACCATTGTTCTACTAAAGTGGTGATTTTACATTTTAGATCCTTAAATAAGATTTCACAGAGGTATTTGTGCATAAACCCTTCCATTGGTATAATTAGTAAATAAATGTTCACTAAACCACTATAAATTCTACTAATTAAATAGAAAGGCCAATAATGATGGAAATGAAAGGAAATGATGGTAAAGTGGGTTAAAAGACAAAATTTCAGAATTTAGTATGTTACAAGCAGCCCCACTCAACACTCATATAGTTGGACTTTCATCAAGTATATATTGCAGTATATACACCACCATTAAAGTCTATGAAATCCATTAAGAAATATATTCAATTGAATCATTGCAAATTGTTGTTTACATCATAAGAATGAGATACCTTTATTACAACACATTGAGTCATCCGGTGACTTAGTTTTTTCCCATTGACCCTTCTTCTCGGGATCACCGTTCATGAATGTTGGGTATCCATCACTTCGACTTCTGGTATCGGCATAATCCCATTCTCATCGATGTATCGCTCACTAGTCTTTGACTTAATGGCTTTGTCAGAGGATCAACCAAGTTTAATTCTGACTTTACATAATCCATTGAGATTATGCTATCACAAACAAGCTACCTCACAATATTGTAATGTAGACGAATATGTCTACTCTTCCCATGGTAAACTTTGTTTTTAGCTCTTTCTATGGTATCTTGATTATCATAGTGTATTAACACTAGTGGAGAAGGTTTATTTCAAATGGGAAGATCCATTAGAACATGTCTTAGCCATTCAGCTTCAGTTCCAGCCTTTTCTAAGGCAATAAACTCAGATTCCATAGTGGAATGAGCTATACATGTTTTCTTGGAAGATTTCCAAGACACAACACCTCCACCCATAGTGAAGATGTAGCCACTTGTAGATTTCAATTCATCTGAATCAGAAATCCAATTGGCATCACAATATCCTTCTAGCACAGTTGGAGATCCACAAAAAATCAATCCATGATTAATTGTACCTTTTGGGTATCTAAAAACCCTATGTAGAGCATCCCTATGATCCTTGCTAGGATTTTCAGTATATCTACTTAATCTCCCCTCTGCATATGCTAGATCCAGATGAGTGCAGTTCATTAAGTACATTAGATCACTTGTGCACATTTGACTTGTTGAACACTAGTACTTTTATTTTTCTTAAGATTGCAATGAGAATTAAAAGGTGTACTTACTGGTTTACAATCAAACATTGAAAACCTTTTGAGGATTTTCTCAACATAGTGTTCTTGGGATAGAATGATGCAATCATCATTTTTTAGGAGTTTAATTCCTAAAATTACATCTGCCTCACCCATATCTTTCATGTCAAAATTAGAAGCCAAGAATCCTTTTTGTATTATATATTATATCAATATTAGAGCAAAAAATAAGCATGTCGTCTACATAGAGACATATAATAACACAACCTTTGTTATTGACTTTAGAATATATACATTTGTCTCCTTCATTTATATGGAATCTATATGATACAACGACCTTATCAAATTTCTCATGCCATTGTTTAGGTGCTTATTTCTAACCATAGAGAGAATTGATTAGTATGCGTACCATATGTTCTTTTCCTGGAACTATATAACCTTCAAGTTGATCCATATAAATTTCTTCATCTAAATCTTCATTCAAGAAAGAAGTTTTAACATCCATTTAGTGTATAATTAATTTCTTAATAGATGCCAAAGCAATTAAAATCCTGATTGAAGAGATTCTAGTAACATGAGCAAAGGTATCATAATAGTCAATATCCTTTTGTTGTTTATATCCCTTGGCAACTAATCAAGCCTTGTATTTATCTACAGTCCCATATGTTTTCAATTTTATTTTAATTATCCAATTACATCCTATGGGTTTGATGCCTGGTGGAAGTTCCACTAATTCCCATGTCGGATTAGATAATATAGATTCAATCTCACTATTAATGACTTCCTTCCATAAAGAGGAATCAGTTGAATTAATAGCATCATTGTAAGATTGAGGGGCATTATCCACTATAAAGGAAAATAAATCATCACCAAGATTCTTTTCCTTCCTCATACTAGTGGATCTTCTAGGTTCTATATCATCAGGTTCTCAAACATCATTAGAAATGGATGTACTTGGGATATTCTCGAAAATTTCATTTGAAGGATTAGATAAATTTTCTAAAGGAGTTTTCATAGGAAAGATATGTTCCAAAAATTTTACATTTTTATATTCAACAATAGTATTAGGTTCTACAACATTGTTGTTACTTCTAATAACCAAGAATCTATAAGCGACACTATTTTGAGCATAACCTATAAAAACACTATCTAGGGTTCTAGATCCCAATTTTTGTTTCTTAGGTTCAGTTAATAAGACTTGAGATAAACACCACCACACTTTGAGATATTTCAAATTACAAGGATATCCTTTCCATAATTCATATGGTGTCTTATTTGTCTTCTTACTAGGGATACAATTTTGAAGAAAACAAGATGACAAAATCGCTTCCCCCCACAAGTTGTTGGGTGCTCCTGAATTGATTAAAATAGAATTCATCATTTCTTTTAGAGTTCTATTTTTACGTTCAACAATTCCATTTGATTGAGGTGAATATGGAGGTGTGTATTCATGTATAATACCATGATTTATACAAAATTCATTAAAAGGAGAACAATCATATTCACCACCCCTATCTGAGCGAAGATGTTTTACTTTCTTATTGAGTTGATTCTCTACTTCTATTTTATATTTAATAAACATTCCAAAAGCTTCATCCTTTTAATGTAGTAAATATAATTTTGTATATCATGAGAAATCATCTACAAAAATAATGTAGAAATGTTTCCCACCTCTAGATAGATTTCCTTTTAAATCTCCAAGATCGGTTTGTACTAAATCTAGTAATTTAGAATTTCTATGTGAAATTTGAGGACACAGTTTCTTGATAGATTTAGTTTCAGCACATAGTTGACTTTTATTATTTCAATTAACAACACCATTAATATCCTTTAGTAAACCTAAAGATTTCATGTGTTGTAAGTATTTAAAATTGACATGTCCTAATCTATTATGCCATACATCAAAAGAATCAACGATATAAGTCGAAGGAGTTATTTCATTAGTAGTAGAGTTTGGTACATTTAGCAGAAAGAGCCCATTTGAGAAGTAACCCATGTCTAGGTAGTCCCCAGACTTGGAGAGAATGGCCTTGTTTGATTCAAAGGACACTTTCACCCCAAACTTAACATGTTGAGAAACAGAAATTAAATTAACACAATGGGACAAATAGCACATCTTTGATCAGCAGAATTTTTCCAAAAGTCATCTTGATCATGACATTGCCATTTCCAGTCACTAGAGAAGCACTAGAATTGCCCATGACAACCCCATGTTCCTCCTTACCTACTTCAGTGTAGGTCACAAAAGCATCTTTGTTGCCACTGATGTGGTGACTAGCGCCTGAGTCAATGATCCAATCATTCTGGTGGAATGATCCCATGCTAACAATGCTTACAAATGCCATAAATACATCATCAGTGACAAGGTTGGTTGATGTATCCTTTGAATCTTGGACCGATTGTTTCTTCCTATGCTTGTATTTAGGAGAAGTATGACTAGGTTTGCCACAAACATAGCAGAAAACATTCCTTTTCTTAATATCTTTGTTTCCTTTATATTTATTCTTATTTCCTTTCCCTTTCTTATTTTTCCAATTATTTTTAGACTGATCAGTAGAAACTTTATTTTCTTTTACTTCATTATTAACAAAGTTAGCAGTACATGACAACTCTTTATTCAGTTCAGATTTTTCTCTAGTACGATTTTGATCTTCAACTCGGATATGTATTATTACATCATCCAGTGACATAGTCTTTCTTTTGTACTTTAAATTGTTCCTATAATGTTTCCAAGAACCAGGTAGTTTTTCAATTAAAAAACCCACAACAAAAGACTCAGGAAGATCAATTTCTTTCATTTTTCAAATCATCAAGTAAAATCTGAAATTCATGAATTTAAGTTATAATTTCTTTATCTTCAGTCATATGGAAATTTAGAAAAATGCAACAGTAAATTTTTGGGTAGAAGCCTCTTTGAGAATGTATTTCTTATTCAGAATTTTCCAAATTTCGGATGTAATTTTAATTAGAAAGTAAGCGTCAAACAATTGGTTAGATAATGTACTTAGAATCACATGTCGATAAATGTGATTTGTTTTTTCCCAATCAACATAATCATTTTCAGGTTTGGGTTCAGTTAAAGTAAACAAGATATTAGAAACTTCTAAAGTAGTAATAATTTTTTCTTGGCAACGCCTATAATGTTGTCCATTAAACTATTCAATTTTCGTAACACCAGGCACCGTTGTTTGTAAAATAGTAGAAATAATAACAATTTGGTTGTTTTTGTTAGACGGTGTCACTAGCATAATGGGGGTATCAAAACCTTCCATGCTAGTACCCATCACTAAATAAAATACTCTTAAGATTGTTGTTCGTATAAGGGTACAAACCACGATCAAAGGTGTAAATGCAAAAGAGTATACCAGAGATGTGTTCAGGCGTGTGAGATGCATTGTCTTTAAGAGTATTTCAGTGGTACTTGACAATATATGTCAGTGCAATAGTCTCTGATAGCGGCTACCCTCCCAGGATCTAACATCATTTTCCAGTGTGAAGTGTGCACACACAGACACAGTGACGAGCGAAAGGACTGATAGTTCTTCCAGTTACAGACTGTAAGCAGAGAAAAGAAGAAGAGAAAAATGCTAGAAGTTTTGCTTCTATTCCAATCAATAGTAGAAAATCAACATAAATAACAAGGAAAGGGTGCATGAAAGGGTGTGTTCGGTTGCAAAATGAGATACGGTTTGGAACTGCCAAACGTACAGGTGCATTGCGACCCATGATAAGAAATGGTTTGGTGAACTGAAGGGCAAAACCAAGCCAGGGCTGCGACCACACAGGGGGCTCTAGGGGGCCAGATTTGCACCCCCCTACGCGCGGGATGCGACGTGTGCCGACGCACCCGATTAAAGGGTTTCCGGACCGACCCGACCCAAACGCCACTTGTTAAACCCACCACACGCGTGCATAGGGCTTGTCCCCTTTTTCATCTCAATTATTCTATGGATAAGAATCCATATATAAGGAGGAGGGAAGTCTCCAACACAAGGAGTATGGGACTAAACCTTTAGCCTTTTGGTTTGAAATACAAAAGAAAGCACAACATGAAGTTGTTTACATACATGATATGATAAGTGTGAAAAACAGTTGGCCAAACAAAAGTTTCAAGTGTAAAATATTTTCTCCATAACATAGCATGGTTCATAACAAAGTAGATATAGTAAAGGGAGAAAATAGGTAGTGGGGCTACTCCTGTTCCCCCCAGTAAGGGGACTACTCTCTCATTACAAAAACAACAAGATTTACACTAGAGGAAGGGAAGAAAGACATCATCAGACTAGACAACATAGGAGAATATGCGATGTTGAGCACCTTTCTTTCATCTTATAAATGATGGTAATCAACACAGTAGCAAAATCACTCATTGACTTTTGTCAAAAATGATCGTGAGGGTGTAATGTTCATTCTTTATAGATAGGATTGCAGACTGAATTGGTTTGTTGAAAGGGAAGAGTTTGTGGACTGATGATGGGGGAGGGTATTGTCTAGTGATGTGTCACCAACTGATGGAAATGGTAGATTGAAGTTGGACAGAGATATTGAGTATGGATTTCAGCATCAAGGCATCATTAGGATTCGATCCTTTATCATGGAGGTCATGGCATGAATATATAAATGGCAATTATAGTTTGGAGCCCTACCAACCATCTATTGTCCACTCATCAACCACAATGGATGTGAATAGGTGGTTTCTTGAGGAAAAAAGAGGCCTTTTGGCATCTACATTTACCATATGTTGATGAATGAGTAGGGTCTTTATCAGTTTATTTCTTTAATCATAGGTAAACCATTAGTGATTTCATCAGTATACGGGATGTTAGGTTCACTCAGTATGTGGTTTACATGATGGCCATGGCCCTTTACCATTAGTGGAAGCATACAAGAACTACATTTATTAATTATTAGAATGGGTCATTCCACCAGAAGGCAGAGCTAAAAGTGTCATAGATTGACATGTGTGTATTGAATCGAATCAGTTAGTTTGGAATGAAGATCAAAGTTTCCATGAAATCCACATAATCGTATCAAAACCTTACTAATTAACATAAAACAAAGGTAACTAAATGGGATCTAGTTTTAGAGTAAGTTGAAGAATGTGAATGCAGAACTAAGCTAAAAATGCAACTAAAACTAGGATCAATATGCATTTTTCAAATGACCCAAACATAATGATTCTCGTCCTCTATTAACTTAATATACAAGTAGTTTCCAATTGAAAAACACTTCCTCTTCATTGTATATAATTCCAAGCACATCTATGAGTATTATGATATTTACAAAATCCCATAGAACAAGTATACATACAATTTGACATATGAGTGTGTTGAAAGGTTGTCAAATGAGACATTCATTACATCCTTTTATAGAAAATGGAGAGATCGGGGGTGTCGAAAGAAGATGAAAATCTATCCTCTATTTGGCTTGTAAATACATTTTTTTATGATTACCTTGGATGATTGACAAACTTTTCTTGTTGTAATGTTATGTACATCAATATACTTTTTTCGTACACTCATATTACATAGATAGGGAAGAAGAAGATATAGTATAGAAGGGTTTCTCCACCCCCAAACGTTAGGTTTGGAACCTTTTGTGCCTTTTGTTATTTTCTTTGTGGTAGATATAATGTAAGAATATGGAAGAAGAAGTGTCGAACATGGGTCGGATTCAAATGCAACTTGATTTCTAACTTAGTGCATCATGTGGGGTTCTCATAGTCTGACTATGCACAAACAATGACATGATAGGGTAAAGGCGATGAGTCCATGAAATAATTTTACTAGATAGTTTTATGAACAATGTGTGTGATCCCTCTTAGTTCCTCAGATGATTGCCATTTTTTTCTAAGAAAACATGATGTTAGAGGTTCCTAGGCCACATAGTGTGATTTCTAGCCATTGGTTATATAAAAATGGTTATAGTGAGGTGCTTCTTCAAATAAGGGGGGTGAGTGATGATAAGATACAAGGAAGAAAAAAAATTGAAGCTAACCAAGCAAGATAATGGCTTTGATTACTCTAAATTTTATTTTTCAATTTTTTTAGCTAAATGCATTGTACAAATGCAATTATGAAATCATAAGTGAAACACAAATATATGTGAATAGAAAGTAGAATATATACCACCCACCCTCCACCCCAAGCTTAGATATTTACTTATTCTCAAGAAAATAGTAATATCAAGATGAAGGAAAGAACCTTGTTGTTTGGTCCATGAGTCATACTTGATATCATTAAAAAAAATCCATTAATGTACTATAAAAATTGTTTGAACTTATGATCATAACATGGGATGTATTATCTTATAAATACAAAGAGATGTAATATGGGAAAGTATATAAAATAAAATATATGCTTTGGTTTCCTATCAAAAAGTTCTTTTGTTTAACACTGATGACTCAAAATCTGAATCTCAATCATTAGATGTAGATGGGAGTATTGTGACAAGTCTGAAAAAAAGACAATGTCCTTCAAAACTAGTGCTTACAGAAAGTTTCTTGAAAAAAGCACTAACATAAGACACAATGGTAATATATGTATCTTCTCATCTTTTTGTTTCATTACTTACCAAGTCTATCTTCAACTACTCACCATACCACAATATCTCTTGTCCATGCATTACCCCAAGAAATATATCACATATGAATAAAAAAGGAACATGGGACAATCTTTCTGACCTATACAAAAAGGTTGCTATAAATTTGAAATCTTAGATAGGTTGTTCAAAAGAATAAAAAATATTGTTATAAAGTTTATTTACAATGTTAAATAATTATTTATGAATTCTGATTAAATCTTTTGGTACTTGGTAGATTCTACATGTGCTTGAATCACCATGTATTGTCACATTCCTAAATGTGAATGACCACATCAAGTGGATTGATAGTCAACTATGGGACCACATGTCCATTGCTATATTTAGATTCATGAAGTCATAAGAACACTAATAATAAGTGAGCCTTAGATATATAAGAGTGACAATACTATGGTTTTGCCAAGCTGATGATGTGCACTAATTGTAGGCCCTCAAGAAGAAGATGATAAACAAGTTTATACAAATACCTCCAATCGGTTAAAAATTGTTTGTAAAATAATAGTAACTCCAATATATCATGAAGATCTTTAGGAAAATAAAAAATATAGATATAAATTCATTAAAATGTATTTGAGTTATTAAATGAACTTTATGTAAATTCCCACATTTTATAAAATTCAATGAATGACTAAAATATTTAAAAATTTATCCATGGGTTAATATTGTTACAACCTCAATTT
The DNA here is from genome assembly GCA_963693085.1 of Alisma plantago-aquatica. Classification (NCBI taxonomy): domain Eukaryota; kingdom Viridiplantae; phylum Streptophyta; class Magnoliopsida; order Alismatales; family Alismataceae; genus Alisma; species Alisma plantago-aquatica. The sequence continues at coordinate 1,090,950,116 of OY856409.1, read as the reverse complement.
TGCATATGTTTTCATAATTGAAATGTAATGTTTTTATGAATATGGACTTAATTGAGAAGGTTGTATGCTTTGCTTCAAAGAAGGAATTTCTTTGCAAATCTCCCTTTTGATAGGAATTTCGTGGTTCCTATTATTAGATTAATCCAATAATGGATATAAAAGAGAAGAAAAGAAGAAAAGTCCAAATATTAGAAAAAGATACAAGATTAAGCAAAGTATTTATGAGAAATACCTGGAAATCTCTAGAAAGTGGCATTAATGGCCACAATTGAATAAATTTTGTATACCTATGGTTTCTAATAGAAAGAGTAGTCAAAATAAAGGAAAAGGAAAAGTAATTTATTTGAATAAAGGAATACATAAGAAAATGGATAAATGATAAGAAAAAGTGCTAAGGAATATTCCCAAGATGGGATTTCGAACCATTAAGGTTCCTTGAGGTTCCAGGAACTCAAGATAATACTATAATGACAAGGGAAAGAGAAAATATATGGAAAATGTATATATTTAAGTGATGACTTGCAACTAAAGAAAAGGACCCGATTTCTTTCGATAATAAGCCCAAATTTGGCATGATGAAAGATTAAATCATTAATGAGATTCCCTTAAAATTTAAGATAAAAAGGAGTTATGACTTTTTCAAATTATCCTCAAATATATGAATTATCTTGAAAATAGGAATATGTTTTCCTTTTTGGTTGATCGTGTGAGATTAGAGTTGTTGGATCTTGATCCAACGATAGTTTCTCACATCCAGTTCTACAGGAACTCAGACTCTAGCCGAGTTACAAAGGGATTCTTTTCCCTCAATTTCCTCACGATCTCGAGCATGTCCGACCTGTTTATTTTTCCTTTGGATTCAAGAGAGAAGTCTGAAGAGGATCATCCCTACTTTATAGGGGTTTGGTCGACGTTTGGAAAAGTTTCCAATTCATCAGAACCCTACCTTCGACCCTATATATAGGGGAGGGTGAGAGGGGGAACCAACATGTTTTCTTGCTACCCTAAACTCTATGGTAGACCAAGAGGAGTGATTTCGTGCTCCCAATTTCTCCTTCTACCCTAACCTTCACCTCTGTCTTCTATGCAAGCCTCGCTGGAGTCTAGCAAATAGGAGAAGGTCGTGGCATGGTCGTGGAGAGCAATTGAGGGCCTTGTCAAATTTGGTGGAGGAAGGCAGAGCTTCCTGAACCTTGACCGCACTCATAGGTGGCTGGAACCTCAGAGTCAACCAAGAGGTTGACCATCAGAACAAGTGAGAGGGAGTCGCAAGGTTGAAGAAGAGACCCCGCGAAATTACCAGTGTACCCCCTCGTCTCCTTCTGTCAAGGTAAGGGTATTTTGGTCTTTCATAACTTTGGATCAAAGATTAGGCATGTGAATCCTAGGTTGTTGGATCTTGCGTGGTCTGACAGACCATGGATCCAGCGCTCACCGATTTTCTAGAATTAACCATTAAATCAGATAAGTGACTTTTCTTGCAAAAATCATATCTTTTTCTAGAAAACTCTGATGAGAATAGTTTATATATGAAAGTTTCTTAGAAAAATATGAGGAACACATTAAAATCAATTTGAGAACCTGATTTCATTCCTATTTACAAAAGTACATTAATTTGATAAAAAATGTTTTAAAAGTGTGGTTAGAAACCCTAATTGAGTATAAAGGATGAATCTTAGAGGTTTAATAGGTTTAATTGAGAAGTACTAACCTGTTGCATATTAAAGTAGAGTTTCAATCCATTTTACATGAAAATTTGACTAATTTAGGGTTTTAATCTATGTATGAAGGATAATACATATAGAAACCATAATATAGTGTAAAGGAAGAGAAAAACTTTGTTTAAATCGAATTATGGAAATATGTTACGAAATAATGATCCTAAGTCTTCTAGGAGTATTAAGATGAGAAATTTAAGGTTTTTATGTAGTTTTTTGAATTACGGTTCATAATACTAAAAGAGGATGCAAAACCCTAATTTCAAAGGAATCCCTAAAAATTGGAATAGAAATCCCATGAAGCATGATGAGTTTGGATAAATCTTGATAAAAGGAAGTTTGTATATTTATTTTAGGATTTCCATGCATATTTTCTTGCTTGGTTGGGTTTTTTCTACTTGGTTGTTTCTATCTCAAAAATTTGCAATCACAAGTATATGGTTATGCTTATGAATATCCCGAATTAGCTTTCTGAAGATTTCTAAAGTTTTCATCGGTGGCTAGAATTAAACTATTGGATGAATTTAATTCATGCATACTATAATGTGGATATGACTATCACCTAAGATATATGCCTACTAGCTCAGATCCTAGTCCCCTCTGTAGCTTGATAGATTGACCTAGTACATGGCTACCCATGGGGTTTATCCATCAGGTCATTGGATGACTTAGTATAGGGCTACCTATGGGGTAGGTCCATCAAGTCACCATGAGTCAGGGATTGGGCTACCTTTGGGTAGGGCCATACGACTCCACAACCCTAGGTAATGGCTACCTGTGAGGTAGGACCATGGGGGTAAGGATCTACAATATGAGAGAGGTAGTATCCAAGTCCACTATAGGGACGACACAAAGATAGGGGATAGGTAAGGATTGAGTAGTATCGCTTAAGACGTAACCTTGGTTGTTAAATGATATTTGATTGATTACATTGTTACAATAGTTACACAATTTTTATATTTCCCCACATACCAGTATAATCTGTTATACTGACCGACGTTTTGTTTGTCGACAATTTAGGTAGAAAATCCCAAAAGGACAAATAGTGGCATATTGTGAATACATGAATTAAAGTGCAAGGAGGATTAGTTAGAATAGATTAATTATGTGGATGGAAGTTTAGAAATCCAAGTTTTCAAAAGATATGCAAAATTTTATTTTATTTCATCTTTTCAGTATAGTCTGGTAGAATTTAATAATTATTTGTCAAACCTTTGATCTAGAAATTGGGATAACAACTATGACCTCTTAGTCTCCCTTAATTGGTGGTTACCAGGAGGCGGGTTCATTACATTTGGTATCAGAGCATTGGTTCCTCACTTAATCTTTAGTAATTATTAAATTTTACAAATTCCATAGAACCAAGGGAGTTATTAGAGGATTTTCCGAAAGACAGAGGTGTCTAGAAAAGGATCATGTCTGGGGGCTGGCAATATTTTCCTCCGCATCGTTAGTCAGAATGTGTGGACTCCCGGATCTGTGTGACTTCCTGGCCAATGTCTTAGGATCTGACTTGAAATAAGATACCTTTAGGACTCTCTCATCTAATTTTGTCCCTTCTCCACCCTAATTCTGTTAAGGATAGGGCTTTTCTCTCTCTTCCTCACCCTCTTGAGGTTAGGGTATGTATGATAAGGCTAAAGAATACTCCACAAAATTATTTAAAAGCATGTAAATAAGATGTCATGGACATAAGCTTAATAGTTTAAGCATAAAATAAAGAATAGTTGCATGCTTAGGTTGTATGACATGTGTTGTCATGCCCTCAGGAGAGACCTGAGGCTAGACCTTCTTATCAGGAGAATGAAGTAGAGTTGGTCTTGGAGGAAGAGACCTCCATTAAAGGTAAAGACCTGGAACATCCTCTGAGGACGATGCTAACCCTAACCCTAAGTGGTGGTTAGAGAGCGAGATGGCATGATGAGATGGAAGTCATGGTCAACCTTGTGTGTGGGTTGATATGATGTTGGTTTTGAATCCCTATGATAGTCTGAGCCATGTGAGGTTGGCTGACCTAGTACCTTTGGCGACCCAACCCTAGGAAGGGTCGTGCATGTTAGGGTGAAGGATAACTCCTTCATTGATGAGGTTAGTGATGACCCTATAGAAACCCGATGGGCTGATATGAGCATGGCATAGTATGCACCTAGAGTATGTTAGTAAGTGTTGACAGTAGGATGAAACCCAGGCCAGAAGGGAATGCAGGATAGATTATGAGATAAGCATAAAGAGCCTCATGCAAATGTAGGTTTCACCCATGTAAGTGTATGCATGTGAGCTTGATCCATCCTTTTAGAGAGAGAACCTCCAGTAGTAAGGTTGTTTGTAGGGTAAGCTCTAGAGAGAGAGAAGGACCCAAGCAAGAAGGCTGGGAGATTAGACTTTGGGATAGGAGCAACCCTGAGATGTCAGGTATGTTATGACCTAAGTGGATGGTTGTGGTTGCCTCGTGTAGGGTCCTTATGGTTTCTTGAAGAACTAAACCCTAGAAGAAGGATGAGGCTGCTGGTACCTATGTACCGATGATATAGGTGTTTTTCTAAGGATAGGAAGAAGAGTTCCTTAGACCCTGAGGAGGTTTAGTAACAAGTTGTGAGGCCTTATACCTAGTTGGTTGTCCTTGACGAGGACTAGACTATGATGTGTTGTTCAAGTGGAAGGATAATAGGACATGCATGATGCACCTCGTACATGCTTGGTTCGTGGTTAGAATGTTGAGAATGTAGTTGGACAACTATTGCATAAGAGGTGAACCTAGGGTTCCTAGACCTATAAGAGGGGAAGTAGTAGTACCTAGTGCACCTGATGCTCATGATGAGATTTGAGTTGCCATAGATCTGAGCATGGCACTCCTCATGTTTAGAGGAAAGTGAAACCCCTTGGATTAAGGTTTATGTTTGATGAAGCCCTCACATATAGGTTGGTGATATATGTATGTATGATGATGGTTCATTGTTGAGGAATGAGAACAAGTATGCCCTACCATGGAGACCTAGCATTGTTTAGTGGTGGTCTACTTGTTAGCTAGGTGCTTAGTAGCTTGCTAGGGTTAAACATGATCATGTGAATGTAAACCTGAGATGTAGAGACGTTTGTGACCTTTGTTTCTATCAAGATGTAGTTTCCTCCCATCCTAGGAGAGGGACCCTTCTGTAGGGTATGTACAACTTTTGTTGGGTTTGAGGTAACCTAAAGAGGTCCCATAGGATCTTGAGAAGCTAAGTGGAGAGTACATAGTATAAGAATGAAACTATAGACCCATAGATAACCATATCTAAGTGCATGTGGATGTGTTACCTTGGAGGTAACTAGTATGGGGCCTGAGCGAGGTAGATAGGTCGCCATGATCCATACGAAAGGATGTAAGTCAGACCACGAATGTTGAGAGAGATGGTGGAGACTTGGGTAAGGTTTCATGTTGGATATGTACTATGTTAGAATCCTAAGTCTATCCTAGGGTCAGGTAGCGATAAGACCGATGAGAGTAGGAGTTTCCAATTCCCTAGTTGCACATGACCATAGGGTCGGGAGGTAACAACTATCATAGTATGAGTGCCATGGGATAAGAGATGGATCACCTTCATGAACTCATGGGACCCAAAGGGCAAATGAGGAGGGCACTCTCTGATGCATAAAGGAGAGGGATGACTCCAAAAGTGATGGCACCCTACAGACCTAGAGGAGATGACCAAGGATGGTATGATGACCCGAGTGGGTTCGAGATCAATTTTTCATGGAAGTAACTTTGATATCAAGATGATCATGATGTAGAGACATATGTTACACGTTTGAACTTAGATTTGAAGGTGTACTGGAAATGTGGGATGCACCATCTCTACTCTTGGTACAAGAACTCTGTATTTGGACTACAACCAAATGCTTATTTCCTCTCATTATGAGGGTGAGAGATAGGGCAATATGCAAGCCATACACCAAGGATAAAGATGATGTCAGTGGAAATGTTGCTATGATGTATGAGGATAGAGATAATAGCGTACCTTAGTGGAGTGTACAATGCTTGGATGGTTTACAAACACCAAGAGAACTAAGGTAGTCATCTTATGAGGATTTTTTTATCATGAGCTATGTGAAATATATGAGTTATATAAGGTTGAGTTCGATAACCAAGAGGATGAACTCAGAGTTTTCTTGATGAAGATAGATTTATAGTCCTAGATGAGATAATAAGTGGAATACATGGAGGTGTATGTCTTCAACATTACCTAACACATAAAGATGGAAGGTGGTAATGGATGCTCTTGTTGAGATGCAACTGCCTAGTCTTGGTAGTTAGGTGAACCCTAAGTGGTGAGAAATGTTTGACTAAAACTCAGATATAACAAGATTTGTTAATCGAGTTAGTGTTGCTTGGTTATCCAACCTAGGGCTTGTTGTGATAGAAGGGTGGTGGCAGAACCTCAGATGCACTTCTCTAGAAAAGAAGGTGATGAAACCCACAACTAGAGTGTTTTAGGGAATCAACCTTGAGGAATCATGACATATAGGAGATCATGATTTTAAGTTCACCATACACCGTGGTACTACTAAGATAATAAGTGGTAGTAGTAGTTTGGATGCCTAAGAAGTGTACAGAGTTGCATGTGGCATGTCACTATGCATGTCAGGGGGTGAAGGACAAACACCACTAACCCATTGAGTTGATATAGAGGATAAGAGTCCCTGAGGGGGAATGGGAGTTCATCACTATGGATGTTGTGGTAAGTCTCCCCTGGACCGAGGAAGGTTAGGATGCAATGTAGGTTATGGTAGATCACCTTACCTAGGTGGCATGATCTAAGAGAAAGAGAGAGAGAGAGTACTGTCAAGAAATAGATCCGGTTGAACTACATATAAGAAAGAGAGATGGTTCAACTACATCATGATGTGAGTTCAATGGTTCATGAGTATGACCCAAAGATTCACTTCCATGCGGTGGAAGTATGTACATGACAAACTCGATGCTAGTACAACTTATCACCCCTAACTGATGGTTAGAATGATCCAGACTAGAGGGTCTGATGAGAGCATGTGTGTTCATTCAAGGTGATACATGGAGAGAATTTTGTCCTATGAAAGATGTGATGTTAACCACCATAGCCAGTATCGGGATGTAAAGAAGCTCTGTAAGGGAGATTGTGTCGGTCACTGCTTCATTAAAATGATGTTGGTGAAGGGACCTCACGAAGGTTAGAAAAAGGCCACAGTGTGTGCAGATGAAGTCATTTTGATCGTGTGATGGCTGAAAGTGAGCCCGGGGGTGACATGAGTCGTGAGATGATGCCAAGTAGACTAACATGCAATTCAATATGGGAGAAAATTTGATATGAAAATCCGACCCCTCTGAGCTATAGCTAAGAAATTTGAGCCCCGATACATGGGTCCATTTGGGATGGATTGGTGGAGATGGTTATGTTTAGCCTTACCCCTCAGGATAACGTGATGTATGATGTGTTCCACAAGTCCGATCTAGAGAACTATGTGAGGTACCCGAGCCATGGGCTGAGCAATGAACCTAGTGAGCTCCCAAGGGAGGCCAACTTACACTGAGTCACCTATAAGGGTACGAGACACCAAGGAGAGAGAGAGATCAGGAGTAAAGAATATGAGATGATAAAGGTTCTTTGGAAACACCATGGAGAGGATGCAGCCATATGGGAGTCAATGACATATATGGAAAAGTCTTATCCTGAATTGTTTATATGTTGGTGGAATTTTGAGGACAAAATTCCTATAAGAGGGGAAGGATGTTACAACCTCAATTTTGCATATGTTTTCATAATTGAAATGTAATGTTTTTATGAATATGGAATTAATTGAAAAGGTTGTATGCTTTGCTTCAAAGAAGGGATTTCTGTGCAAATCTCCCTTTTGATAGGAATTTTGTGGTTCCTATTATTAGATTAATCCAATAATGGATATAAAAGAGAAGAAAAGAAGAAAAGTCCAAATATTAGAAAAAGATACAAGATTAAACAAACTATTTATGAGAAATGCCTGCAAATCTCTAGATAGTGGCATTCATGGCCACAATTGAATAAATTTCATATACCTATGATTTCTAATAGAAAAAGTAGTCAAAATAAAAGAAAAGGAAAAGTAATTTATTTGAATAAAGGAATAAATAAGAAAATAGATAAATGATTAGTAAAAGTACTAAGGAATATTTCCAAGATGGGATTTTGAACCATTAAGGTTCCTTGAGGTTCAAGGAACTCAGGATAATAATATAATTGCAAGGGAAAGAGAAAATATATGTAAAATGTATATAATTAAGTGATGACTTGCAACTAAAGAAAAGGACCTGATTTCTTTAGATAATAAGAACAAATTTGGAATGATGAAAGATTAAAACATTCACGGTATTCCCTTAAAATTTGAGATAAAAAGGAGTTACGGATTAGGAGATGACTTTTTCAAATTATCCTCAAATATATGAATTATCTTGAAAATAGGAATATGTTTTCCTTTTTGGTTGATCATGTGAGATGAGAGCCATTGGATCTTGATCCAATGATTGTCGCTCATCGTCTAGTTCCACAGGAACTCAGACTCTAGTTGAGTTATAGAGGGATTCTTTCCCCTCAATTTCCTCACGATCCCGAGCATGTGCCCGCCTATTTTCAGTTCCTTTGGATTCAGGAGAGAAGTACAAAGAGGATCATCCCTACTTTGTAGGGGTTTGGTCGACGTTTGGAAATGTTCCTAATTCATCTGAACCCTACATACGACCCTATATAAAGGGGAGGGTGAGAGGGGGAACCAACATGTTTTCTTGCTACCCTAAACTCTACGGCAGACCTAGAGGAGTGCTTTTGTGCTCCCAATTTCTCCTTCTACCCTAACCTTCACCTCTGTCTTCTTAGCAAGCCTCATCGAAGTCTGGCGAATAGGAGAAGGTCGTGGTGTGGTCATGGAGAGCAATTGAGGGCCTCATGAAATTCGGCAGAGGAAGGCGTAGCTTCCTGGGCCTTCGCCATGCTCACAGGTGGCTGGAACCTCAGAGTCAACTAAGATGTTGACCATTGGAACAACTAAGAGGGAGTCGTGACTTTGAAGAAGAGACCCCACAAAATTACCAGCGTACCGCCTCGTCTCCTTATGTCAAGGTAAGGGTATTTTGGTCTTTCGTAACTTCAGATCGAAGATTAGGTGCGTGAATCCTAGGCCGTTGGATCCTGCATGGTCCGGCGGACCAAGGATCAAGCGGTCACCGATTTTCTAGAATTAACGATTAAATCAGATAAGTGACTTTTCTTGCAAAAATCATATCTTTTGCTAGAAAACTCTTATGAGGAAATTTTGTATATGAAAGTTTCTTAGAAAAATATGAGGAACACATTAAAAGTAATTTGAGAACCTGATTTCGTTAATATTTGCAAAAGTACTTTAATTTGATAGAAAATGTATTATAAGTGTGGTTAGAAACCCTACTTGAGTATAAAGGATGAATCTTTGAGGTTTAATAGGTTAATTTGAGAAGTACTAACCTATTGAATATTAAAATAGAGTTTCAATCTGTTTTGCATGAAAAGTTGACTAATTTTGGGTTTTAATCTATGTATGTAGAATAATACATATAGAAACCCGAATTTAGGGTAAAAGAAGAGAAAAACTTTGTTTAAATCGAATTATGGAAATATGTTACTAAATAATGATCCTAAGTCTGCAAGGAGTATTAAGATGAGAAATTTAAGGTTTTTATGTAGTTTTGTTAAATTTGGGTTCATAATACTAAAAGAGGAGGCAAAACCCTAATTTCAAAGGAAACCCCAAAAATTGGAATAGAAATCCTAAGAAGCAAATGAGTTTGGATAAATCTTGATAAAAGGAATTTTTTATATTTATTTTAGTATTTTTGTGCATATTTTCTTACTTGGTTGGGTTTTCTCTACTTGGTTGTTTCTGTCTCAAAAATCTACAATCACAGGTATGTGGTTACGCATATGAATATCCCGAATTAGTTTTCTGTGGATTTCTGAAGTTTTCTTCGGTGGCTAGAATTAAACTGTTGGATGAATTTAATTCATGCATACTATAATGTGGACATGACTATCACCTAAGATATATGCCTACTAGCTCAGATCCTAGTCATCTCTGTAGCTTGATAGATTGACCTAGTACATGGCTACCCATGGGGTAGGTCCATCAGGTCATTGGATGACTTAGTATAGGGCTACCTATGGGGTAGGTCCATCAAGTCACCATGAGTCAGGGATTGGGCTACCTTTGGGTAGGTCCATGAGACTCCACAATCCTAGGTAATGGCTACCTATGAGGTAGGACCATGGGGGTAAGGATCTACCATATGAGAGAGGTAGTATCCAAGTCCACTGTAGGGATAACACATAGATCGGGGATATGTAAGGATTGAGTTGTATTGCTTAAGACGTAACCTTGGTTGTTAAATGCTATTTGATTTATTACATTGTTACAATAGTTGCACAATTTTTGTATTCCCCCACATATCAGTATAATCCATGATACTGACTGACGTTTTGTTTGTCGGCGATTTAGGTACAAATCCCAAAAGGACAAACAATCAATTGGCATATTGTGAATACATGAATGAAAGTGCAAGGAGGATTAGTTATAATATATTGCCTATGTGGATAGAAGTTTAGAAATCCAAGTTTTGAAAATGTATCCAAAATTTTATTTTATTACAACATTTCAGTATAGTCTGGTAGAATTTAATAGTTATTATTGATTATTTGTCAAACTTTTGATCCGGAAATTGGGATAACAACTCTGACATCTTGGTCTCCCTTAATTGGGGGTTACCGGGAGGCAGGGTCGTTACAAATATAGTCCTAGTATTCATTTTATTTTCACATGATGATTTTAATTCCTATATAAATAGTTCAAGTAAAGTACACAATAAATGATTTATTTTATTAGGAAAATTCTAAGGAGGTTATAGTTCTAATTTTATCTAAAATGTACTACATTTGGATTCCTAATAATTAATTATACTCTTGTCAAAATTGATGTCGACTCTTCTAAAACTTAAATGTCAACCACCTTGAGAAAGTATTCATGAATACTTTCCATGTGTCAAGCCTAATTACATGATATACAGAAATGAGAGAGAATGTTGTATTAAACAAAATTGTTGTACATATGAAACCTAATTTGATAAATATAAGGGTAAAGAAAATATGAAAAATGAATCCTTGAGATAATTATGAGAGATGAGAAACTAGAAAGTATTTCCAAACCTACAATCAAAGTTGCAACTTAGCTTTCCATCATATACAAAATTTGCTTGAATACTTGCAGAATACATATCCTTAAAACTCATTTTGTTGATTCTTCTTATAATGAGGTGCAAAAAGGTTCTTTATTCTTTAATTGAAATGATACCTAAGTAGATGTAAATTATTCATGGATATAAACATTAGAGAGTAAAAACTTGTTGGACCTTTATCCCTCCTCTTGTAGACCCTTAATTTTCACACATTGATTGTTTAATGTAATATTGCTGCTAGTAGTTTTTAGAGTGAGGCTCACTTATAGTTAGTGAAATTATAGTTCCCACTCAAAATACAAAAGGGATAATTGGTATCCTATTTCATAAGTGATTCCACTTGACTTGGAGTTATCATTTAGGATTTTTAGAAGACATGCCAACCTAAACATAGGTAGATATACTATGTGTAATTTCAGTGCATCAGGGAAACCATGGTTGGCACTGATGGACTCGTCAGGAAAATGGATTTGTCACCACCCTTATACTGAAAAATTAGGAAAATTATGATGATGCAGTTCGGGAGATTAATTCAATAGGATAATCAAAATGAGTTTGAAAGATGGTCAAACATAATACATGTCAGTGAAGTCATTATAGAGTGTTCAAAATGTAGTCTAATAAAACCAGTCACGATGATTAATGCAAAGCACATTGTAGGTTTGCGACCCACTTTTTGGATAATTTTTAGGGTGTTCTTCTGTGATGTTGAATTGATTGATTAAAGGAGGGGTGGAAAATGTGGGGTGCATGTCAGGTGTGCAACCCTCAATCCACATGATTTTGAGGTGGAATTAAAATCAAGTTGTCCTGTCAAAGTAGGAAGCACAAAGTACACATGGTACATTCCATGTGTGTGTCCTACCTTCTTGAGGCCTCTAGGCATGGAAATGAGATTCTTGAGTGGGCCCATATAAGATGGGAATGGTGGGGTGCATGCCAACTGCATGCCCTTCCTCTAGAGGTTAGAATCTAGTGGGTTCAAACTCAAATATAGACATGGATTGTATTCATTTGAATGTTTGACATACATTGCAACTCGTAAACTCTCTTTGATGACCATTTCCAAGTTCATGGTAAATTCACATGTAAGGACCTTGGTTGATATAAAATTTAGTTTAACTAATGTAGTGAAATGCATTATATAATAAGATTTACCATTACGATGAAACCAATTGTAAATTTGATAAAAGTTTTCAAAATTTACTAATTATTTGTATAATAAGTTCACTTGACAATTTAAGTCAAATTCAAAAATATGAATCATTATCTTATACACATAGTGTTGACACTTCATCTTCTAGTCTGTCCAAATTGATTATCAGACAAGTAAAATTATTGAAGTGTCAATGAATCTAAATAATAAATAAAATAGATATGAGAATGAACACCAAAATATGAACAAATTTTGGTGATGTACTATGGGCATAATCCTAGTCACCAAAATCTGAACAAAAGGTACACATGATCACCTTTGAGTGAAAGAAAGTGATACAAATACCTTAAGTGAGAAGTAATATCTCGATGGATGGAAAAACATAACAGATGGTTCAAACGTGACACGCAAAATATCAAACAAACTATAAGAATTCTGATTAAATCTTTAATCAAATACAAAATAGAATTCAATGACCAATGTGAACAAAAAAGCAAGATGCTAATTTAGCAAATCACGAATCTATATTACTCATGGTAAGAAGTCATGTTTGTATAATTTAAATATCAACTTCACTAAACAGGAAGCTACCAAATAGAGTGAACATCCAAATCATGAATAATTAATTTCAGTCCACTTTCAATGGATGTTGTCACCAAGGTCCTGACATGAGAATGTACTACGAACCTAGAAATGGTCATTAAAGAAAGTTTATATGTCCTAGTGCATGTCAAACATGCATATGGATACAATCCATGTCTATATTTGAGTTCAAACCCACCATATTCTAACCTCCAGAGGTAGGGCATGCAGTCGGCATGCACACCACCATTCCGCCATAACGATATACGCATGTCCCTTTTGGTGGTTCTATAAATTCATTCCATTGGGAAACATGGTAAAGACATTATGAGGTCTAAGGATTACTTGGAGCTACAATTTTTTAAGTTAACCAAGGATCTAAGCAACTACCTATGTGTCATTTTTATCTTATATTAGTAGTTTATTTTTCAAATGGGAATTTGATTTAAGATAAATTCTTGCAAGAACTTATCATAAGTTTGGACTTGTGATAATTATCTTGAGAATATTTTTCAATACTGTACTTAATCCTTAATTTTTGTAATTTGAATGTTTTGAAAAATATGATATTGACATGTGAATACTAGTAACTAGTTTTTACAAATGGGATAGTAGAATTTGGGTATAGAATTATTGCATCTTTAAACAAAATATGGTAGGAATATTCAATCATTATTTTCATGATTCTAGAAGATCATACATTTATGGGAAACAAATAACCTATTTCTAATATTAAATAATATCATTCATATTTTTAGTAAAGATGAAATGATACACAAAAAATATCATCATGCATGGTTTATTCGTCATATATTTACGCTATCATATATGGATGTTCCACCCCTATTACATCTAAGGATTTCTTTATAATCCATTTTTTCTACTAAAGTGATATATTTTTGTTGGTATTGCAAACAACTGATTTTACTTCTTGACAAAATGAGTGAATTTTTTTTAGAGAGTGAAATTTTTTGTTTACAAAGGTGAAGTTGTTGCATGTTCCTAAATTACCTAGCATGTTGATAACATTAAAGTGGGAGAATATACATGGTACAATATACTTTTTACTTGTCACATGTAATCATGGCAATTTAGTGCCAACTTCATATTTACATAATGGTCACTTTTTCCTCTCATTTGAAAGAGGTGGCATAGCTAAACACTTAGAGGATGAGTGCTTGTAAAATAATCAGTCTATCACACTTTTCATCTCATAATGGTTTAATGATTACTTGATATTAGTAGATTAAGGGATGGTAGACAATTTTGGAAAAATAGAAAGGATGGTACACATCAGGAGTAATTTCATCACGTCTACAAAGGTCAAAACAATTGGCTAGTTATATGTTTATAATTTTGAAATCCATGACTCTTTTTTCAACACAATACATGATCAATACTTCCTAAAAGTAAATGAAAACATCTAGACTTGATTATCATTTTGCATATCACATTGTTGTAGGATTGACATTATTTTGTCTCCTTTTACCTCATAGCCAAACTTGAGCAATTCATCATAATACATGGTGTAGTATGAAATGCAAGCCATATGTCTAGCAAGTAATATAAAAAGTGTTCTCTGAATTGAATATCATATATTATTCAAGCTACATATATAATCATTTTAATATGCCTCAACAACATAAAATCCCAACATTGCAATCATGTAAGGAAAACTTATTTGGTAGGTCATCCATTTGAGTACTACTGGGGGGCATGCATAATCGCAAAGTACATATTGATGAGTGGCTTGAAAGGCACTACAAATTGCTGATATTAGTAGTCCAATAATTCCATTTAAGACCCTTTTTTCACGACATCAGCTATGAGACTATTAAAAAAACCCATTAAGGTTTTTGAGTTCCACATCACGGTAGTACTAGATGGACTCATTAATGACCCATGTGCACCTAAGCTCCAATGCATGTCTTTACAAACAAGGGTAGACCAATAGATTTTAGTAATCATTTTAACATGTCTAGACAACTAGATCTAACATTAGGGTGTCATATCCCCATTTAAGCCTCACCTACTAGAGTAAATATAGCCCATATACCATTTCTAACTCATAGGACCACAATCTGAGGCTCCAATGGAGTGTTCGGTATAGTGATTCTACCTAGATTCTAATCTTGGTACTTAAAGCACACTTTTTCTTCATTCTGGAACAATCTTAGAATTCTTAGTAGAGATCACCAATCCTATAGTGTTACTCTAATCCGAGAATGTTTAAATACATATTTACTATTGTTGACCTACCTAAAAAGGAGGTAAACCATTAGATGATTGTGCAATCATTCCAATTGTTTTTAATCATTAGAGGCATACAATCTTGCAATATTACCTTTTGAGTTCATATTCATATTTTAGATAGAGATAGATACTCATCTCTAGGACCTACTCTATTTTTATGTATTTCAGTCGATATACTATATTATCAAAATGTTGAATTGAAATATAATATAATAGCTAAATATTTTCTATTTTTGATTGTAAATTCTATGACACCACTATATACTTCAACTTCAAAATCTAACAAATATGGTTTACTTATGTTGCTACAATTTGACTCACATTTATTCCTTTGGACCTTCTAGCATATTGTCGTAGAAGACTCTATATCTAAGACTACAATTCCATGGTGATTCCTCTATTTTCTTATAACCTTAATATCAAAAATAAGAAACCACATCATGTTTCAACCACTATCAAGTAAAAGTTGAAACACATACAACCTTCCCACTTTAGTACACTATCTTGGGAAACCATTGAGAAAATATATAATGTGATTCTATTTACGGTTTTAGTTATTTATTTCCACAATGAAGATCTTTTTAAGTGGTTCATCATCCTTCCTATAACCTAATTCTGATTGAGATAATTGTATTGATTTTTGTCCATGACGCGTAGTAGGAATGGTGTATTTCATGAAGGATGAAGTATTAGATTTTGATTATTCTTGTGTGAATGACAATCACCCTATTTGGTAAAGAAGAAAATTTTTCACTAACAATATTCATGAGATGGATGTTAGATGATAGTTTTCATGAAACATTTTTCCTATTATTTTCTTCTTTATCCTTCAAAACTCAAGCCTTACTAAATAAGGGTGAACGACTAATACAAGTTCTAAAACAACCACAATATGAACCACTGCCTATTGAAGATAAAATTCTTTTCATTTATGTAGTTGTCAATGGATTCTGTGATCGAATTCCACTAGACAAAATACATCAATATGAAAAAACTATTTCAAGTACCATCGATCAACAATTACTCAAAGAAATTGCATCAAAAGTAGTGTTGGTTTTGTTACATGGATATGGTGGTGAAATCATTTTATTTATGAATTTCCATATCAAAAAGGAGGTTCCACTTGAATTGAATCAACTGGTTACTTTTTACAATTGTACAACTAAAGGACTGAATGTCCAGGAACTTGAGAGCACCTTGTTTGGCAAATCATGAGTAATAGTATAAGTAATCTATTGCACCAATGTGTCTCCTAGTCTTTGGTTGTGCTTGTAGATTATTTATTTCATGATTGTCATTATCATCAACTTACTCACACTTATGTTAGTTAAATTTTGATTGATACAATTCTCATAATTTCTAAGTTACTAATAACATAAGACAATACAATGTCTTAGTAGAAAGATAAGTGAACCATTATCATATTTAGTTCTCCTCTACATGTCATAGATGCATAGAATACACCAATATATAATATTATTTACTCTATAAATATATTGTTATTATCTAAAGTTGTACAACTATTATGAATGAATAAATGCATATATTGTATGGAAATTCCACTGTTCGTTAAAGGAGGAATGGTTTCACTAACACTCTATATGGAGTAGATATTCGGAGACAATTATCATCAAGCATGTCTCCTATGGTTTTCTTCTCTATCTTGCAAGATTTTGTATTGGTTTTGTGACAATAAGATGGATGACAATGTCTTTTGTTGATGCAGTTCCTTGGCCAAAAGAAGAGCCTCCACTTATACTAAATGGATTGGGTACTTTTTACAATTCTAAAACTAAAGGACTGAATATTCAAGAACATGATAGAACCTAGTTGGGCATATTGTGAGTGATAGTATAAGTGATCCCAATCACCATTTCATTTACTAGTATTTGTTTGTTCTTGTAGATTATTTTTTTCCTGATTATGGTTATCATGAATTAACTATCCTTTTTATATTAAATTTACAGCGATACAATTCCCAGAATGTAGGACTTACTAATAAGTTAAGATAATATAATGTACTAATGGTAAGGTAAGTGAAGCATTCTAATAGTTAGTAGTCCTCTGTTCGTTATAGATTTATAAAATTCACCAGCATATAATCTTATTTACTAAAAAAATGTAGAGTTATTTTCTATATTGTAAAACTATTATGAAGGATAAATGCATATAGTGTATATTGTTGTTATTTTTGCATCGTACAATTTATATACCATGAAATAATACTCTATCCATAAAAACAGACATTAATACATAAATAAAAATCATACAACTTCTGATTTAATCCGTCATACGATGATATGAGTCATAGGCTGGGTTCTATGTTTTAGTTAGAGTATGTCCAAAAAGAACGAAAATACTGGAGTTGCATGACAACTCCATATCAAATTCTTTTCACGAGTTGCCCCGGGGTCATTCTGAAAATTCCTTGCTAGGGTTTATAAATCACAAGATATGCTTATATGAATATCTCAACGGAGAGTTTACCGGAAAAGCAAATTTTCTCGGACACATCTCCTTGCATCATCTTTCTAGTGATAGTAATCTGCATATCATTTCTTAAATTTCCCTTCTTTTCCTGACCATACTGAAGTCCAGATCTTTATGGTGTCTATAGATGAGCAACCCTCTTCCGTTTCTCCACCGCATATTATAGAAGGTAATATGTATAAGACGTCAGTGGTTCATATGTAAAAACATCCCTACCATACGCTAGACAAGCATAACGTGTAAATGGGTATATATTTACGCGTGGATGTCCGTCCTGGACATCCTTGGGAAGAAAAACACGGCTATCCCTAGTCATACCATCTTTGTGTGGTGTTGCGGCATTTGACAAGGTCCCAACGAAATTAGGTGAACATAAAAGAAGGTAGTTTGTCAGTTCCACAAAGACAAGACTCCAATTGTAGTTTTCTTACTGCCGCTCCACGCACCTCTTCTTAGTGATATAAACCTTATATAATTATTGTGGGATAGTATTTGAGCATCTTAATTTGGGGTTATAAGCTGAGGTCGAACATCACCATTCTATACAAATAAATGTGATTAGCACCATATCTTGCAGAAATCTTCATTCGTTGCAGAAGATATAGCTATCTTCCATATTGTAGATGAAATATTAAAATGAGGTGAAGGGGGTAGTCCTTTGAGTGGCAATTTTTTGTAGTGTTAGATTTTTATATATATGGTATAGGCAAAAAAACCTAAATGGCACATTTGCCATTTTTTATTCCCTAAATGGCACGTTCTTGAACTTATTGCCCAAAATGACACATTTGCAGGCCAATGCGTCCCCTCCTGGGACGCATTGCTCTCTCGGGAGGCAATACGTCCCCGGTTGTATTATGTATATATATATATATATATATATATATATATATATATATATATATATATATATATATATATATATATATATATATATATATATATATATATATATATATATATACATAATATATATATACATACATAATATATATATATCTACATAATATATATATATATACATAATATATATATACATAACATACATACATAATATATATATATATATATATATATATATATATATATATGTACATATACATATGTATACATATATATATATATATATACATAATATCTATATACATAATATATATAGATAATATATATATATGTACATATACATATATATACATATATATACATTATATATATGTATATATATATATACATAATATATATACATAATATACATTATATATATATATATATATATATATATATATATTATATACATATACATATATATATGTACATATAATATATATATATATATATATTATATACATATACATATATATTTATCAAAAAATAATATTTATAAATGTAGATAAAAATATTCAAAATTAATAGATATAATACCAAAATTATATAATAAAGTTTAAAATTATAAAAATAAAGAAAATATATACATGTATTTATTTGTAAACTTAGAAGAAAAAAACTAATATAGTAATAAAAATAAGAAAATAATAATATCAAAAATAAGAAAATAAGAAAATACTAATATAGAAAAATAATATATATATATATACAAATAAATACAAATATATACATATATATATACAAATATATATACAAATATATACAAATATATATACAAATATATACAAATATATATATACATATATATATATATATATATACAAATATATACAAATATATATCCAAATATTAATATATATACAAATATATACATATATATACAAATATATATATACATATATAAATATACAGATATATATATACATATATATACATATACAGATATATATATATATATATATACATATATATATACATATATATATATATATTATTTTGCTATATTAGTATTTTCTTATTTTTTATATTAGTATTTTCTTATTTTTATTACTATATTAGTTTTTTTCTTCTAAGTTTACAAATAAATACATGTATATATTTTCTTTATTTTTATAATTTTAACTTTATTATATAATTTTAGTATTATATCTATTAATTTTGAATATTTTTATCTACATTTATAAATATTATGTTTTGATAAATATACTATTCTGTTATTATTTTATTATCTTCATATATTATTTTAAATATATGTCTAATTGTATATAAGTTAATTTAGATTATATTAATTTAGCAATTTAACATATATATGTATATATAATATACATGATATACATGGTATCATAATTATAAAAAAAAAAAGTAATACGTCCGACTGCGGGACGCATTGCCCTCCTGTGGGGGCAATGCGTCCCCGGTTGGGACGCATTGGCCTGCAAATGTGTCATTTTGGGCAATAAGTTCAAAAACGTTCCATTTAGGGAATAAAAAATAGCAAATGTGCCATTTAGATTTTTTGGCCTATGGTATATCGAACACGTCCCATGGGCAAGGATTGAAATTAAGATTTGCGCTGTTTACGAACCATACTTAAAAACAATCTGAATTCTACTATTTAGGGTGACATATATATGGTTACGCAGTCTTTGTTTTAAAAGAATATATTGCTAATCAAAAGTTTGTTCGCTTCTTATGGCGTAGGCCCATTATAAATGAAATGCACAGTGTGTAACTACCTTTTTTTCCCAATCTGTTTGTTTCCCATTTTCCTATCTATCTTTCTCACTTTCACAGAAATCTTACGAGTACGAGGTGTACATAGTCAAACTAATGCGGCTTCTTCTCAATTATAGGAGAAAAGATTACTTAATAACACTGCTTTCAATGTTGTTAGATTGATGCATGGGACGATGATGGGCGTTGAAAATGACTTTATTCGTGTTTGCTGGTGCTTTGGCAATACGCTAGGGAAGCTTCTTCTCACCAACTTCGCAGTCAGCATCTCCATCTCACTTGTTGCCACGTTTCCAGAAGTCGCCGTCGTAGTTGCATGCAATTGTGGAATTTTCCGCTTAACGTTATTCCGATTCATCCGTCCCCACTTTTTAATTAGCCGTTTCCACGACATGTCAGTCAACAAGAGAAACCATGGTGCACTAGGCAGTAAAGAGCAAAATCTTGGTGGTCACGATCTCAAACGACCAGGCGCAGTTATATAGTTCATTGATCTGTCAAGTGGACGACCCAAAGATATCACTGCATATCTTTTATGCCACTGAAAGCCTCGTGTCATACAGAAGATGAATTTCACGAGGAGAAAAAACCACTATATGCACGCCGACAAGAAAAATGATTAATATAATACTCCAAAGAATACTTCTTAACAAACTTTTAGTCCAAATTTATAAATTTTCTTGCGACTTTTGGTTTGCAGACTGAATGTCCACCTATATTTGTGGTTTTAAGAATAAAAATATCTAAATAAAATTAACTGGATGGGAATTGAAACACCTACTTAAAGTAGCACCGTTTGTTTTTTTAACAACTGACCATTGGATAAGTGCTTACAATATTTTATGGAAAAGGAATATGACAAATGCCTCCCTTAAGTAATCCAGCTCAGTGATTAGAAAATCATGAATGTTGACGTATTTCTTAACCAAATTGTCAAGTTAGCTTCTGTATTTGGTGAAACCTCAATACGACTAGCACTCTTGAATGAAATGTGCTATTAAATAACTATATATATCGAGGATTCTCATAATATTTATTTATACTTTAATGATATATCAAACTATCTATGTACAACCATAGTAACAAAAGTCTCCAAATTTTACAAAAAATGGCGATTTTTTGCAATTTTATAGGCTTCCGAATATTCACAACTATTAATACTTCACTCGCCGATTTTTCACGACTTTTCACGATTTTTCCGCCTTTTCATGATTTATACGAGTTTTCATGATTCTTCGTGACTTTTCACATTTTTTCACGATTTTTCTATTTTAAGTCGTTTGCTAATTTTTTACCAAATCATGTACACAAAAATATCTTATATACACTAAACCTCCAACCCCGACTCTCCCAACAGTCCATTGTTATTATTCAACTATTCTTTAATTCTTTTCTTACTTTTTTCACTCAATAAGATTGTATGAATAGTGACCTTAATAGTTACATGTGTATCTATTATGTATGTATATATACAAACATATGTATATATATACATATATGTACAAATATACATATATGTATATATATATACATATATGTATATATATATACATATATGTAAATATATACATATATGTACATATGTGTATAGATAAGTATATATATGTATATATAGTCGACTTATTCTCGATTATTTCTGATTAGTTGACCGAATTTTGACTAAAGTATATCAATTTTTTCACGATTTTTTCCAATTTTTTCGAATTCCAAATTTTTCCGGCTAGCCAAAAAGTTGCTTGATCGCCAACTTGTCACAATTATGTGTACAACTCAATCCATATGTTGGTCACAACCCTTGTTACACAATTTTTTTGGGTAATTAAAGATCCTTAATAACAGGTAAGTCATGTACATAAATTATATAAGTTTTAGTAGAATTAAGTGGCAATATGGAATGATTATTTACCTTTTTTACATATTCAAATCTCTTGCTAAACTTAAGAAAGTAGGGATAACGTCACTTGTGGAACAACAATGACTTTTCAGTTTTACGACTGAAACGAAAGGGTCCATGTATAAAATTGCATGCAATATTAAAATACTATTTAGTTATTGTCCTGAGATTTCTGATGAAACAAAGTACACTCTTATTTAACAATATCCATAGAGGGGAGAAACTCCCCCCATAATCACATATATAGCCTGAAGTTAGCTCTAAGCAAGGATGTGGTAGACCAAGTAGTGCAATGTGAGTTTGAAGAATCGGGATATTTTTCACTTTGTTAACATTAATATATGTACACGCAAGAGATATTGGGAAGTGGTGGATGTGGGCGTGCTGACTGAGGGTGGGGGGTTTATTTTCCTTGTATCTATACTACTATAAAAAGAGCGAGTTTGGTGTTGCACTCACTTGATTCACTCTCTTCTCTCCTTTTTTAAGGAATTTTACTCCTACAAATATTTATTCTCACACTCTCCTATTAACTTTTATTATCTTTAATTCTATATTTCTCTCTCCATCCTACGGAAAGTTTCTTGATTCTCTCCTTTGAAACAACCAACACAAATCTCTTTTACCGCATGAATCCTTTCACGGATGAGCATCTCTCCGTACATTTCCAACAAATTTTATATGTCACGTGCATGTGCACGTGTGCGTTCACTAGTATAAATAAAAGACTGGGTTTTCTTTCCACTTGCCTCCTAATTTTGTGTGCTTAGTTCCACAAGACTATGTTCAGGACAGATCTGGATAAATTCTTCAAAAGGTGTCGTCACGTTGAGAATATTATTGGTGAAGACTGTTGTTGGTTTCGCGACCATTTCGCTGTATTTAGGTAATGTAGTGATCCTAAGAGAACGAATGTATGCTCATTGCTTGTACTGTACACAAAAGTCTCCCATTTTCTGGTCGTCGTAAGTGAGCTTATGTGTGCAAGAATAATGCTATACGACCAAAAAAGGAACACTATTTGGGACAAATTTTATATTTCAGCGTTCTAAATAAGAAAATAAGGAAAGAATATAGCCTCCCTTATTTTTTGTTATTCAACATGCTAAAGATTAAAATTCATCCCAAAGAGCGACCATAATAATGTGTACACTGCAGAACTCAATGTGCAATATCCGCGACTGAGGCTTGTTTTCCAGTTTTCGTCCACGTAAAGCTTGCGAGAGATGTCAGTACTGGCAAACGCCACTTGCTTACGAAAGCCAACCACGTAGCTGAAGCTTAAATAGTGAAAAGTGACAAGAACTTCCATTTTATACTTCTGTAGTAAGTAAACGTCCCCATTGTTTGTGGTAGCGAGAATCTCGGATTACGAAAAACAGACTTCTTGCATCATGATTACGACCACAAAAATCTCGGATTACGAAAAACAGATTTCTTGCATCATGATTACGACCACAAAGCTTGCTTTATTTGAATGGTTTTGGAAGACCGGAAAAACTGAAGTCGTACGTGTCTTTTAAAAAACAACCCGATGCAGTTATCCGTCAGAAATGTCATTGAAAAACAACCCGATGGAGTTATCCGTCACAAGGATCTCCAGCTTTACTCCCTCCTCCATACAGAAATATCATTGAAAAACAACCCGATGCAGTTATCCGTCACGGTTGGACCTAGAAATGGACTAGGTATGTCGGGTTGAGCAGGATTTTGCCGAAATAGATGGCTTACAAATTACACTAGAGAAAAAAAGGCTTATAGTCCACAAATATTACTGTGGACTATGTTTCATAATCTATGGTTTTATCCGTGGAGTATAAAGGAGCTGTGGACTATTACCGTAAATTAGGTAGCTGTAGACTATTCTCCATACTCCACGGACCAACCTATTGATTATTATAAAACCGTGGACTGTTTGTGTTCTTGATTCTCAAATTAAAAATCATATAATCCACTTTGATAACCGTTGACTATTATTCATTTATTATTAAATTAGATTTTATAGTCTATGGTGAAAACCTCATTTATATAAGATTTCACATAAAAAGGAACATGTTATATTGTAATATTCATTCATGATGTACTCATATTAGATCTTATAATTCTAAATATTTAACAATCACAACAAATTGTAACTGTAATATATGTTTATTGGAGATAATTAAAAAGACAATATTTCATTCACACTCTACTCAAATTCATGATAATCATGTTACTAGTGATCTCGACAATAAATTGATTCCATAAAAAATATCAAAATGTTTGAAACAAATAATAACATGATAGCTCAATCTGTCTCAGCCACATCTCTAGAAATTCTAAAAATGTCGTAGTATTTCTGTATACATTCTGGACTTAAACATTACAACATGATGTGTTTTGAGAATCTGATGACATGATATCACAGTAGCAGTAACTACAACAATGTTGTATGCTATTTTAGTCTCTTTCAGATCTTGACTCCTGAAGTGTTCACTTTCTTCCCAAACATGTTGTGTAATAGTCATATTCCTATAAAAACAAAATATTCAAGTCAAACATACATGACAACAAAATATATTTCTCAACATTCATTTATATAGATAACTTAATGATAATTTTATAATCGTAAACAACAAGTCATTATTTTTGCATATGTTATTATTTCATAACAAAGCAATATAATACAAACATGGTTGTATCATGTGAAATAAATTCAATCATGTATGTATCTATATTAATTGAATGACACATTAAAATGACATTTCATTTAGTATCTAACAAGAAAAAATACACCAATAACTCATTAACTGAACAAAAATATTACTTTTTATGCTTAAAGAAAAAGTAAATCTTACCCAAATGAGGAGAATCAATATATGTTCCTTCATGTATCAGTGATTGAAAAACAACATTAAAATATTATTCTAGAGTGATATATAAATATAGAAAAACAAGATAGCTAGCATACTGAAGATTCTATTGCATCCTCGAAACTAGATTCAAGAGTTGTTGTCTTGTCCTGCAATAATTATGTATAAATAATTTTATTTTAACAAATCTAAATATTTAATATAATTATAATAGGTTTTAAATATTAAACAATACCTTTGACTCTAATATCTTCAACCGAGCTCGTAAATCCTCAATCTCACGTTCTTTTTCTTTAATATGGCTATGTTGTTCTTTGATATGATGGTCTTTCTCTTGCAACTAGGATTCTCAAGCTTTAGTCACACTTCTATTTGAATTTTTTACCAGTCTCTTCTTCTTTAAATTTCTTCTAGTAATACCTTCGCTTATTCCTCTCTCATACCCTCCATGATGGGACACATACACAGAGTCCACAACAGCACCAAACTTCAACGGATCATTTGTATTCTCCAGTCCCAATTCTATACATATTTGTATTACCTTTTCCTATAAGATAAATTCACATATCGACTTATTTTTCTTAATTTAGAAGAATATAGATGATGATATAAAGACTTACAAAAATCACTCTTGTTTTTTCATCTAAATATTCACCATTCTTTTTATGACCATCAACCCAAGTTTGTAGGAGTGTCACTTTCCCACCATTTTTTTCCTGAAAAATATTTACATATGTAACATTTGAAAAAGTAAAAGTTATTTCAACTATTCTAAATTATATTAGAAATCTTACCGCATTCAAATACTTTTTAGCATAAGATATCGGTCCAGTTGTGTGTGTAGCTTGTAAAATACTTCTATTGCGTTTATTAATGCTCGTTTCTTGCTACTCAATGATCAAGTGAATTTATAAATTAGATATAAGTATGAATGGTAAAACATAGTAATACAATGCAATATTTTTTTGAACTTTACCTATTCACTACAAGAAAACTTAGAATTAGCTACATTTGATATACATACATTTTCTTTATATGTAGCTAAAATATTATTTCTTTACAATAGATGATAGGTATAGTTAATACATATGTAGCTACTAATAAAAGAAATATGAGTATTTAACCGATTAAAAGTCTGATGATACCTACATGCACAATCCTCGTTTGAAAAATGCATTTCCCACCCTTTTTCCTCAAGCGCGGGTTGACAAAAAATTTCCACCCCTTTCATTTTATTCCCCGCTCCCACTCCCATTTTTCTCCTTTTCTATTCGCGTTTCTTTGATTTCTCCGCCGCTCCTTCTCCGTCTCCCAAAATCGGCAGTCTCCGAATACCATCAGTACGCCGCAATCTTCCTCGTCATACCTCTACATGTAACTCCCTGTCTACCAGCCTTGCTTTGGGTTCATATGCCCAGTCTCCGTCGCGGTGTAGAGGAAGATTTATCTGACTTATCGTTCCAGTCCGACACCAACACACACTACACCAAGCTCCATTCACAATGTTGATGTGTTAAAGCTCCACTAAAGCGTCATACGCGAGGATCTAGCCTACTGGTGTACGAGTACTCCCAACGAGTCCTTCTGGGGTTGTCTCCACATTCCCACCACCGTCAAGGTGCCATTGGGCTAGGATGCAAGCTGCGAGATCATGCCAGAGTCCCGAAGGGTTGGAATACCTGCAACACGGTAGTGGAGAATGACATATTCTACACCGAGACTTCAATTCCAGAGACATATTACTAGACAACGATGTGATTAAGCTCCACTAAGTAGAATTTGGGCTCACAAAGTACTATAGGCATCCTGATGCGATGACTCCACCCATGTCATTGCGGCCACACAACGGTACGAACCTGATAAGTTAATTTTTCCTATTTTTGTTACTCGTGTTGACTTTTGTTTTTAAGTTTATTACGAATTGATCAATGAAAGATTCATCTATGTGACCAAATCTCACAACTGTACGAATCATGAGATGTTCCTTCTTGTACGATATTTCCCATATCATTTAATAATAATTTACAAATAAAAAACTAAATAGAATTTACTCCAATGTTGACAGATTACCTATAAAATAGTCTTTTTTTGTCGAATTCTAGTTGAGTTGCTGCTTGCTTCTGCTGGATAGTTGATTAGTTAAACAGGGTTGCAAAAAGAAGGTTCAATTAATAATACTAACCACCAACCCATCCATTAAACAAACTATCCCATTTCCATCAACGTGAATAGTTTGAATGTGGTACACCCACGCCATCCAGCCTGAAGAGGACCATCACAGGCTTCCCTAGTTGTTGAGTGGAGGTTTATTCATATTGAATTTCTCTATCTATTTTCAATTATGATGTCATAGATGCATTATAACATGGTTGTCATTGGCACTGATGCTTATAAAATAAGATGTCGTCGTTTGTGGTGAAGTTTGATTCAGTTGTACTGTTGCAGGGTGAGTGGGTAGAGTTGGGTTCTCTAATTAGCAATGTCCAACAATTCTTCACCAAAATGTTTGCTAGAAGATGAGTTTATGATCTTATATGATGAGCGCAGCTGAGCTAACCTCCCTTTGTTCAGTTCTGAAGATGAAGAGGTTTTGTATGATCTTATCAGAACTTTATATTTTTATGCCATCTACCATTCTTGTTTATTTTCCCTATGCTCTAAAGGATGTTTCGAGGTTCATTTTTTGAAAGAAGGGCCTAAGATAGAATGTTTCTGCACTTGTTCGTTTTTATTTCTTGATATCTTTTCCTTTTTGTGACCTTATAAATAATAGAGTTTCATGTCTATGCTTTTTATTTCTTTTAAAGGAAGATGGAGGTTTCGGGTGTAGAGTCACATCTGTAAAGTTAATAAGATAGAATTACATAGCCCCTCTCCAGTTGGTGATTGACACAACACCACCCCAATCCATGGACATCACCTTCAAACCCATTAGTTTTGCCATATAAACTTATAAATCAAACATCCCGTATTTTCTTCAGTGAATTTACCTATCAGCTTCACTAGGTTCTGATGGTGCAAGCGGCTGGGCATCTCAATCTGTGCTAGGAACTTTTTGCCAACTTGTTGATTTTCTCTCTTCAAAACTTTAACAATTAATCTAGCTCCGTCAACAAGTATACCTTCATATACACAACCAAACCTGCCTTCGCTATGATCCTTGACTCATCAAACTTAGTCGTGGCTCTTTTAATCTCTACTGCACTGAATGTTTTAGCACTGCCTATGTAAGGTACAATGTTAGAACTGAAGGAGCTTGAAGTTGAACTCAATTTGCTCCCAAATTGTTGCAGATCACGTGACTGTCAAACCAAAGTAATGATCAATCATAAATACAACAACAAAGAATGTGACATCAGAACATGAAGATTTTTAAGAAACTTAAGAGCAAAATCGATAACAATCAAATTTGAAAAAGGTTATATGCAATAGAGAATATTTTATGTTACATCACACCTTCAGTCAATGGATCTGGTATCTTTGCATCTAAGTTAAATGGTAGGGGAGTTCTCCAATATATTGTATCTCTACCAAATGCAATTAAGGTTCATCTACTTCGGTTTTGTAACCGTTAACTTGTTTTTTTTCTGTAACATGCATCTCGTTGTGTCAGATTTGAACTTGCAGGTTTTTTCTTCTTTGAACTCTAAATGTCTGGTTATGTACTTGAAAAATTAGAGTTAGTAAATAATTTTAGCTTGAGTGTCATACTAAAAATTGTAGGACCTCATGACCTCTTATTTCTTATTTCTGTGTGTTTAATTAGTAGGATGACCCACATATTGTTGGATACAACAATTGGTTTCTAATTAGCACCAGTTATATTTTTTCATACAGTGTCAGGCTGAGAGACATCAGTCTGCGCACGGTAGTCACTAGTCCAGAATCTTTATTTTGTCTTCAACTGTAATAAAGACCCATCTTCTATAGCCTCCCCTGAAAATGGTATGCTTCAGAATTCTGATGGTGTTGAACCACCATTCTGTGATAAGATTGCCTAATACTCATGTATGTGATAAAATGGGTCTGAAAGGTTATCAGGTTTAAACATAAAATTAGTATCTAGGACAGAGTCATCTAGTTATCCTAATACGTTCCATTAGTATGTAGTGACAGAAAATTGGGTGGAAATTATTGCCAAAGTTTCACACTTAGCTTAAGAATTAGTACATGGTATTTGGCAAATAAAAGAAATAGCATGGGAGATAGATAGAACCTATGCCATTACTATGCACAGATAATACCTCTCAAATTATATCCTTGATCACAGTGACATCCCCCACTAGAGATTCATCCTCTTTATTTGGTAGCTTTATTATATATTGTGCCATCTGCATCTTGAATATGAGGTTCCAACTTATTTTCTAGTTCAAATATTGCCTCAGTATCCTCATATTTGCCTTCTCTTGGCAGCATTAAACCTTAACGTTTGTGAGAAAGAGACTTCTGCTGCAATTTAAACTAATGATGATGTGACATTAGTTTTTGAGGCAGATCAGTAAAGTTTTTTCTATTATCCGGAGAAGAATTGTCCATAGTATTAATAAGCTTGGTTCTCATAGCCACATAGTTAAACTTCCAATTAAAGCTCTCTATTTCTGATCTGTACAATTTTTTGCCTTTAGTCTTCTTTTGGTCTAAAGATTACTTTTTTCTAGGACTTTAATTGCTAAAAGGATCTTTGTTATGTGACAACAACTTGTGGGGTTTGCTCCAAGTTAATGTCAACATTTTGTAATGTGACAGTGGTTATTCTTCTTGCAAAACTGATGTGTTTCTGAATGGTACCGTGTTTTGTGGTTTTGTCTGTTACAGCTGGCAAAGAATTATCACCCTGATGTGAATAAAGATGATGCTGAAGATGATAACAAATTTTAGGAAGTTTCATGTGCTTATATGGTACTACTTTCTCATTTTTTGTAATCTATACTCCAAAAAGTTTGGCATACAGAGGGAAAGAGTGACATTTCTTGTTTCAATAGTAGGTACTCAAGGATGACAAAATTTGTACAATTGGCAATGGCACAAACAAAATAGAACTGCATGTTCTCTTTGTTGAGAATATGAGAAAAACATTATATGATGCTTGGCGTGCTGGTCCAATTAGATGATGAATGAATCTTCTCTGTGATGTTGCATGAATCTGCTCTATAAATGATTGGAGTATTGGCCAAATCACTACTTTTAAGCTAATCTTCAACCTATTAGGCCCAAGGATTGGTCCCAAAAACAAGCTTCTAATTATGTATGCATTGTTAGGGACTTGAACATGTGGCAGGGACTCGAACATGTCGTCATGAAGGCATCTGCTATGCTTTCCAGTTTAGTGTGGGACTTGTTGGGATGAACAACAAGATGGACCATGTACCCAAGATCTTCACTCAATGCACCAGGTTCTAGGTACCACAATGATGATTTGATGGTATGTTGTTTGTGGAATTATGTGAGTTATTCTTTATATTTTGGCTTCCTCTATATTTCCACTAGATCGATAGCTAAGAGAAAACTGACAACCCATGCTTAAGGGGATGATGACATTAGTTGAGATGTCCACCAATGCTCTTAGTTTTATGTGGAGGAAGGTACTCAAATAGCTCATGGGATCCAAGTTTCCTGCTTCTATCTTAGTAAGCTTTTCAAGAAACGCCTATGGCACCATGCCAAATATATCTTTTTCTGAAGTAACACTCGAACAATAGAGATCTTAGTGTGATGACCCTGATTTTAGGGTTTTAATAACTAATATCATATCAAAAGACCATGAATGTTATGTGAATGATTGAAACCAAATTGAGGAATCAATTATTCAATTAGGGACTCTTTTCATCCAAAAAGATAACCACACATGCAACTGATTAGTAGTGTACCTATTTGAGTTTGATTATGATGAATAGTTTTTATTATTATTGATAGACTTGTATACTCAAGAGGCCAAGAATTCCATTTATTAGTCACAACAAACCCAAGTGTCCTATTGATGAACCTTGAGGTATCTTAGTATGATAACAATTGTTTTGATGGACTCGTAGGATAGAGATATGATGATTATGTGAATTGCATTCAAAGTCTATGCACCTAGTTATAAGGTCAACTGATGAATTTAATTGCATGATCAAATAATGGATTTTGAGTCTCAAACTTTGGTACAAGCTTCTTTAAGATATTAGTAGACTGTATAAAATCTTAGAATGGTTGGAGATTCCAAACAAGAGATATATTTATTTGAAGTTGGGGGCATTATTGATATAAATTTTTAGAAACCTTGTTCATTCAATTATTTAGTAACTAGGCTTCAATAAATTGATGTGTCATGCGATCCATCTCTAGTCGGAGCCAACATAACAGACGTGGTCATATCTGGACCGTTGATTTTACCTGATCCAAAGGCTAGTTGGTCATCCTCTACCTCCAAATTAAACGGAATAGAGCTGAGACTTGGCTGTGATCCTACTGGCCTTGTAGTGCCTTACTCGTGAATTATCTAGAAGGGATGGCAGATAAAAAGGATCAACCTCATCACAAGCTTCATGATTACCCATTGTGTGAAGTTTTTAGTAGAGAGAAGTGAGAGATCGACCCCCATTTTCCGACCCCTTCTCCATCACTATTCACAACAACCAACTATGAACGATCGAGGGTTTAAGGAGCCAAAAAGGTGGTGGTTTGCACTGCGGGGAAGCACCACTGAAGGCATAGGATGAGGATACGAGGTCGTATGGGGAGCCACCAAGCTATGCGGAGCATAGCTAGAAGCTCCTCAGACCTGTCTTCTCCGGCAATGAGGGGTGACCTTGAAGATAGGTATGCAGCCTTCCTCACTACCCATGAAGATCACCTTCAAGTTTGTAAGAGATATGCGGATCTTCCTGGTTCCTCATATGGGCTCGACAAGCACATGGTAGCAAATCCCCAAATCTGCATCGACCTCTTCCACCGCGGCTCCAAGCATCAGCCATGATGACACTGGAGAGAGAGAGAAGCATGGGAGGCCAGCGGCTGCCCCATCCTAGTTTTTTCTGATTCCCAAACCCTTCATCTGAGGTGATGGTGGCAACTTGAGTAGTATGAGATGAGCCAGGTCCTGTTGATTTCTTGCCGGAGATCCAGCCACCAATGACGCAGGGATCAGGCCCAAGCAAATGACGGCGAGCCTACATGGGCGTACACTCTCACTAGCGTTCTAGTCTGGCAGCGCCGCTCACACCGTCGACTCGTGCAGACCGGCCAGGGAAGGAAGGCTGGCTCGTCAGAGATGCAATCTGTGGTGGCACTGGAATCCAACGGTGCCAGCAAAAACATCGGGTGGCTTTTTGTCCGTCAAGGAGTTGAAGAGGCAAGGAGCTTCCCACATCACCCGACCTTAAGGCTCCCTGCCTCCACAATGAAGTCAAACTGCCACTGAGGTCTTGAAGGTGTTCGAAGTCTGACAAGGAGGAGGATACCTTGGACGATCTCTCACCGAAGATGTAACCTGAAGTAGTCGGCCACAGGACCGAGTCCCATGGAATCATGCGTTCCGATCGCGTAGGGCGTGAGAAGAAGGGTGAGGGGCGAAAACAATGAACTGATTGAATCATCTTAAATCGGGTTCAAAACCCTTAAACTGACCAGACTCTAGTAAGGAAAAGGAGGCACAGCCTTAGGAGCACGTGTTGGCTTCTGATTGGCCATCAAAGGTCATGGACAAAGTTCTAGGTGATCCAGCATGATTAGGTATCTTTGAACTCAGGTATGTGGATATAAGTATAAGACTAGTTTTTGCTGGATGTTAATTATGAGTAATTACTTGCATGTATTTGAATACCTTGTTGAATGGATATCTATATATATTGTCATGTTTCTCCTTGAACATTAAGAACACTAAGGGAAGGAAAATGGAATGTAGTTACTGATGGTTTATTAATCTCCCTATTAGAGATGCAAAGTATTAATGTTGACTAGCACCTCCCTAATGGTACAAGGTACGCGGGGAGATCCCTAATGGTACAAGGTACATGGAGATAGGGCCCAATAATATATGTTTGTGCTAAGTCCACCGTAGTAATACATGTCCATTGAAATATGATGTATAACTTGGGTTTACCTGATTCTCCGCCTGAAATAATGTTTTCATTTTCTTTCTTCTTCTTCTTCTTCAAGTATTTTAAATATGCCAGCATAGTATAGTATCTTTCAACCACGTACCAACTTTATGTTGATTCGTTGTTTCACATATGTTTTAGGTTTAGAGATAAGATGAAATAAAAAGATGAGAACGAGCAGTTGTACATGTTGTACCTATTGTGTAGATCCTGATTAACATACATGTTCATTGACTTGTAAATCTTCTTCTAATATGTAATTCATGTTGTAATAAGTCATCTTGTATTAATATACATATTAATTGTTGAGAAATGTTATGGTGTATGTCTATGGTTGTATGTTCATGTATGTGCAAATTGCTTCCACAACGCACTTTGATACAATTGCGTAACATTTTCGGATTTGTCCTCTCGGGCCTTCTAAGTCTCGAGAAGGCAGAATCCGGGGACGTTACATCTTAGTGTCCCATTACTCTATTTTGATTTTTTGTTATTGTTGTTGGAGTCGGTGGAAAATAATGGAAAAATAATGTCATCTCCTTATGATTATAGCTTTCATTATATAGCTCATAATAAACTAACACATTTAGATACCTTATATATATTATAAACTATCACTCCATCCCCATTGTGTAAGTGTGTGGATCCACCCACCACGAAGACTTAAATTAATCTGTTGTACGTCCTGCACCAATTGATTTTGCAATGTTTACTTCTACCATCCTCTCATATCAAAATTCAAATCTCTACACAATAATCAGTTACATGTGTTGCAAATAAGAACACCGGGAAATTATGAACTGTTATTCATTTAGTTGCAGAAGCAATATGTCTAAAAACAAGTCCGGAGTTTACTTTGTTAGATATAGAAGCATTGTCTTCCTCTTGAACTACTTGGGTCTACCTTTTATTCAGCATGTCGTTCATTGCCTTGTATCCACATGTTGTCTAGTATTGCTCTCCTTTACGGCTGGTGGCTTGTCATGTTATTTCAAAAAATAGTGACACCTACTTTATATCCACAATTTCTCTTTTGCAGAGGTACTTTGTGAAGGGAGGCCATTGAGAAGCTGGACTCGGTCCTTTGGTAGGTATGCTACTTTCGATGGTCTAGAGCAAGATCATAGTGAACATCATGGTCTTTCTGGTGAAACTCTGAGGAGCATCATGTCTGTCGTTCATGTGACATGGCCTTGTTTATTTCTTAGAACACAATTACTCTTTCATTAAAAGAAGACGCCAGGTTCACTACAGATGAGGTAGTCCAATTGATAACTCCTTACATTATAAATATTTTGTTTCTTAATGTAAATATTGACCTCTTCACTCTGGTTTCCTACAGTGGCAAAAATTAAAGAATTTTCATGTTAGATGTACACACATTGTGCTCAATTGTATGCGTATACCATCACTACTTCTTAGAATCCTATCAAAACATAACTAGAGAAACCTTTTAGTCTTTGAGGCATGCGATACTACTTGATTTATACTCTGCATAGCATACATCATCTATGCTAGTATGTGCTCTATTCATTCATTTTAGATGCAATCATATATTTATTCTCTCAATCATCCATTTTGCTGAATTTCAATGTTTGTTTACATATTTGATTAGTATTTGTGATAGTGTGGTCTCATCACCGAATTTATTTTGCTTATTCTATTTGGATTTCAAATCCCTTCTCTTGGTCCTATGGATAATAGCCTATACACATTGCTCTTATCTTTTGATGTCATGGTTCTAGTGAAGTATCTTATTTGTGGTAATCTTAGATTTTCAGGTGACTAACACTGGTGACTAACACTAGTTTTTTCTAAGATGAAATGTATGCATGATCACTACTAATAATCCCTTCTAAATCATTTGTCTTCTTGACAAATGTCCCTGAGGTTTCAACTAAATATTCTTTTGTAGTAGTGTTGTATTTTCCTAGCACAGTATGAATATGACATAGAGCTACTCAACCTTTCGGCAACCACCATTTCCATAGAGGATGCATCACGAAGTAGCTCCATATCAATGCAATGTGTCCACTCTACAAGTATAACATCCATATAGGAGATGAGCTAGTATGATTCGTGAATAGTAAAAGACAAGTTGTTTATACATGTCATCCAGGTAAGTGGATACTCAGAAACACACTCATAGGCGATTTCATGGAGCTCTTTATCTCTACATGAACTTCATCTGTCTTCCTCTTTTTCTGACTGTAAGTGGAGCACCAATTCTAAAAGCTAGCATACCTTCAGCCAGATCAACCTTTAGCTTCTTCTTGAGACTTCGTTTGGTCATGCACTGCTTGAATATATTTGAATTGTCAAGAACTCTGCAACTTATCTTCTGACTTGTAACTTCTATGGAAGAATTCTTACAATGTTTTATATCTGTCATCCCATTGACATTGTAAAATTATGCTTGTGACTTGTGAGCTTCTCTATTGCATATCTATGCCCCCTACTTAGACAGAAAGTTTTCCTATGGAATAGTTGAAGAGTTATGTTATCCTTGTATTAGGAGACTCTTGATTGGGTTTTCACCTGGATTTGAGTATGATGCCCCTAATAGATCGGTTGATGCTCATCACTTAACTAGAGATTGGAGAGATAGATTCAAAGTTACACAACTATGAACCCATTTCACAGTAGACTTGTGAATTTGTCTTACCTTCTCCACCTATCCAATGTTTGGCCTTGTTTAATGAGCTAACTACACATAGATTCTTAGTTTCGTACTTACGCTTTGATCATTTATATTGATGAACTATATTTGTAGTTAACCAAAATATATAAATAGGTATCATGATATTCAGGTTAATGCACATCATATGTGTCTCTAATAATTTCATTTCTTATAAGTTCAACAAGAGGGCTTATTGGGCCAGAACTCCCAATCTGGCAAGTATGAGTTTAGGTTGATTGCTCCATTGATCTTTGAGGGCGATGCTGAGTTACTAGTCAATAGTTAATTTCAGGAGCCTCTATAGTTGAAGAGTAGCCTTGCTGACATGTTGAAGGATATTTTCTCCAATCTTGGTTATTGTGACTTGAGTTTGTAGGGGCTACTATTAGTTTCTAATGGTTTTTCCCTATTTCTATATTGTCTCTCTCTCCATATACAACCATTATGTATTGCTTTGGGTGTTCCCTGGTATGGGGCTGTCTAAGAAGACCTTATATGCATGTTAAATACATTCTTGTTGGGCTTGTTGGGTTTTGAATCTTTCTTTAGAGCTCTATGGTATCGTTTCCTAATCATCTTAATTCTTGATTTCTATCATCATGTCAATTCTTGATTTCCCCTCGAACTATTGCCTAGTTCATCATGTCAATTTTTGATTTCTTTTTATTCATTTTACTAGCACATGGTATTGTTTCCTAATTACATCTTCTACAATGATTGTTGCTGGTCAATTTTTAGGTCTCCATCTCAATTTAGATAGGGTTGAATATCTTTTTGCTTGACCGACCTCCATTATTGTTGATAGATGAATATTAGTCTAGAGAGATGTCATGTTTCATCACTTAATTACCTAAACAAGCATGTTGTTTCCTTATCTTGCTTCTCTATAATATATACTAGTCTTTCACTATGAGAATGTGATGCATTATGCATGGCATCAACTTCTACATATTTTAACAACTGGCAGTATCTCTTGTACTCAACAATTTGACCATAGTTGTTCATTCAACTTTCTAGCTCTAGCCTAACGTAGTGGTTTAAATGTAGTTAGAAGTTATGTTTTTCCCAAAAAAATTGTACTTAGCTCAGTTGGTAGATCGGCATACTATACTTGACAAAATCTTGTAAGTCCACTCTTAGGTCATTGGTTTAATTTAGGAGGGATCAAGCTTATTGTTTTCCTATTCAATAAAATTGTCTAATCTATGAAGTGAGGGATGCTATTTCATAATGAGCATTCAACAAACTGGTCGTCAGCGTTGTACAAGATGTTTGACCTTAGCTTAATCTGGTTCTTAGGGTCTTTCCTTGGATGCAAATATAGAATTCTACGGATTCATTGAAAAATTAATTATTGTTCAAGATTTGTGCATCACTGAAGTCATCTCGGTTGTAATACATATGATTGTAATTGGAACAACATTATAGGACAATCCTTATGTTGCTTATTCAGATCTGACGGTTGATATTATCCTTTTTTCACTGTTTTGAGGTGTTTTTAATTATTTGATCTTACTATAATCAGAATTCATTACCTCTTGACATAGATTAAACAGAGTTGAATGAAAAAAAGGGGTCCATGTCATAGAAATACTGACGTTTGAATGTTGGAAGCCTTATACACTATTTTGATATATTGCATTTGGAGGTAGCTCAGCACCTCTAAATTTTTTAGAGGTATATGTGTATGCCTTTTACTTTATTTGACTAGTTATTTTGCTTATCCCTTGTAATTAACAATGGCTAGATTTTTAATCCACCAAGTAACTTTTAGGCCAAAATAATGCAACAAATATCTATACGAACATGGTATAG
The DNA here is from genome assembly GCA_963693085.1 of Alisma plantago-aquatica. NCBI lineage: Eukaryota > Viridiplantae > Streptophyta > Magnoliopsida > Alismatales > Alismataceae > Alisma > Alisma plantago-aquatica. The sequence goes on along the minus strand of OY856409.1, from coordinate 1,090,912,729 downwards.
GTCTTAGGTAGTCCAGGTACCATTAGCATAGGGTTGTGGGCAAGTTTCATCTCATTTTTTCTTGACAATTCTGCTTCCAATGAACCAGTGCAACATAAAAGTCAGTTTTGTTTGCAAGAATTGGCTCCCCACCGGTAATCTCTAAAATAACCTTTCTGAGCCCATTTCATTCATATGTTACTGCCTAGACAATGTTATAAATTATTGTTGGCATGCTACAAGTTATCATGTAAATTACATCTCAAATATGTTTTTGAAATGGTCTTATCCCCGTTTCTAGCAGTATTTTCTGCGTGATCAAGAGGTTTCTTGTAAAATTAACTCAAAACTTTGATATTTCAAATCATGGATTCCTACTCTGATATCTTCTGATTATTCTAGGATGGAGCTTGATTATGTATTGAAGTGTTTGCGTGTTCTCTATGCTTGGAACTGAACCTTGACTCTTCTTTTTGCTATCTGATTTGTATGGGTAAGTTGATGGGCATTGAAAGTTATTCAAAATGCTTATATATGGAGGTATGTGGCTTTGAATTTTGTAGACTGATTCCCGTATGGCCCTAATCTTTAGGAGTAAAGATGGGGAAATACCCTAGGCTCTACCCCCCATCAAAACAAAGATTAACTTGAGCAGCCTTCAGCTTCTCCCAACCCTCTCTCATAGAGGACTCAGCTTAAATGGGGATGCCAGACAGTTAATATTAATGTCCACATACTTGTAATTTGTCCTCAAAATCATGCCTTTATGAGCCACTTCCTTCTTTCTGATGTGGATCTTGTGCTAGACCCTCTTCAAAAAAGTATTTCCAGTCTCTGTTCGTAAGACTTAACCTTGATGGTAGCACCGATGAGTCAATTGAGTCTCTTTTGGAAGGAGACATTTCTCAGGAAACTTATGAAACTACAATGAAACTCTGGAGCTTCAATGATATTCCCATTTATGCCATCTCTTTATGCAGGTTCTTCCACATCATGTGTTGGAACACTATTGTGCATTATTTTCTTTCATACTTCTAGTTTATATGTGCAACCTATCGCTATTTATCTATGTTTCAGTTTCAATATCTAAAAAGGACTATAATTCATATGAAAGAGCTACATCACTCCGTATAATGTGATTGAAATGCTTCAATTTGATGACCATCTTGATATACTTGAGAGCCTAACCTATTCCATATAATTTCTCACTGATTGATAACTACACTTTGTAAGAAAAATAAATGTAGAAGTCAGCGATAATGGTATTTGTTAGACTGAACATATATGCTTATTATTTCTGTGCACCATACTTGTTTCTGGCCTTGCTTACAATGACTAGTACTGTTTCCTCATGCTGTAAGTTACATTCAGCAATATGCTTCTCTAATTTTCATTATTGTGTATTTTCAACTTCTTTAGTAGCATATGTAGAATGATGCTTTCCCAATATAACTTGCAAATCAAGTACGGATTCTTCTAATTTATTTGCTTGATTTTTAAGAGTCCTGAGATTGTCTTCATGATGTTTAAATTTTGGCCCCATCTTTTGCAATTCAGACTATAATTTTTGGGAGTGTGACACCATAGTGCTAAAATCCAGCACTTGCACCATTATCATCAGCCATCCAGATTCTTGCCACTAAGAAGAAGCTGCTGCCACTACAGAGTTACTGCAGCTAGGGGAACTCCCAATGTGCCGATTGTAAAGGTTACTGTGTAGAGAGTCATTGCGGCAACAACTGCCATGGTAACACACTGGTTGGTACCTTTACTAATGTTAAATTCATGGATAAGGTATCTTTATTTCTTTCTTGTTTTTAAAATTGTTCATAACTTGCATTGTTTTCTTTAGTAGCATATGTTCAGGGCTTATAAGAACATATTTAAGCATCATAAATGGCTTAATAATTTTTCTCAACGGTAACTATAAACTTATAACAATTTACATCAAACTTTCTAACTTACAACACCTTGGCTGTCATGGGCAAACATTAGCAGACACCTACGCTGCCAGGTTTCCAATATTTAGTCTTTTTTACACACGCACACACACACACACACGCGCACACACACACACACACACACACACACACACACACACACATATATATATATATATATATATATATATATATATAATCTACCAGAATATCAACAGTATTTGAAGTTTGTATGATATGCATATTCTAAGATGGTTAGAAACGACCCAGAGTTCACCAAAAAGAAAAGAAATGCAGAATTCACAGAAGATCTTTTCACCATGTTACCCAAATAATTTATTCTCCGTTATTATTACCTGGGAATAGAGAAGGTATAATAGTGTGGAGAAAAACTATAAGAAAGCATTGCAAATCAGCATAATCGCTTTATGCAATTTATCTGTTAGATGTTGATAGTTCAAATATGACAATTGATGGTATCTATACGGGATTCCGTACATCCCAGAACAAGGAAAAGCATGCTAGTAAATGACATGCAGGGTGATGCATTTATTATGAAAGACATGAGTCCTATTAACAGAATTGAGTGGTGAAATGATCAGATACATAGCAAAAACTGATCACACAAATAGATACATAAACATCTGAAAATGTAATTACAGGATTCACTCATGTATAGGCCCTTTAGTGTCCAAATTGTGATCATCATCTTCCAAAAACCTTTGAGTCTATGCCTTGTCTAATAAAAAGTAGAGTACATTGTTAGATAGACCATATGATATTTGAATTTTAACTACTTTATGATGGTCTCATGATTGTTGTCTGATTCTTTATGATGGTTTGTTGTCCCTCCATAACCACAGAAATAATATAGGAGAAAGGGATTCTCCTTGCCTCTAATAATCTTTGGCCATCTACATCTCATTCAAAATAGAATTTTCAAGAATATAGGAGGTAGTATCAATACATTGCCTAATAAATGAATTACATCCATAATTAAGCACATATCTTTCACCATCATCCAAACAAATTCCTATCTAAGCAATGATAGACTTTTGAAATGTCCAAAATTGTGAAATATTGAGCACTTGATCGTTTAATGTCAATGACAAGTGGAAAATATGAAGCTAATGTCTGGCTTCACCTCAACCCAATTTGATGTCCATTGAGGTAATGTTTCCCCTCTATTAGCAGCTAAAAGGGAATGCTCAGCTTAAAGGGAATGCACGAGCCTCTTTCTCATCATGCAAGTCACTAGTATATGGATCCGCAACCTACTTAATAGTGGCTCCTGGACTGTCGACTTCATATTGTTATCTTCATGAAAGACCATATTGAAAGATTGACGTACTTGTTTTGTTAGAAAAGTCTAATGCAGTCCTTCCTGAGAACTGAATTACATCCGCATTCACTCTGGATTGGAGGAGTTATTCTGTTACTTTATGTGCATCATATATTTATGCTAATAAAATATATTTAGAGAATGCAATTGCATATATTTATGCTCCTTTTTGAAATCTTTTAGTTCTTGATTAGTTCTTTATTAGATTCTTTATTAGAACACGATCTTATCCACATCATCTTAAGGACAGTTATCTCAACACATTGTTGAGTAGATTTTTCTCATTGATAATTCATTGACAATATAGTTGCATTTCTTTAAAAATAAGTGGTTGGCATATGTAACTGTTTGATCCGAATTTGTAGCTTTGAGTGTCAAGTGTGACGAGCGATGCTCCTTTGATCCTCACCTTAGATTTTGATGTCATCTACAGTGATCCAAAGGAACCTCTCCAAGCAATGTGCTTCTTCTTCGTCATGAGCATGGCTAAGAATCTGGCTTGATACACTTAAGACAGAATATGTTTAAAAAAGCAAAGAATCCCAACCATTAAGTACTGAATACTATGGAATTTCGTTGGAGGTTAGTATTATAAAAAACTTGATACACTTAAGACAGTGTATTCTTATTATACCATTACATAGTGGAAACTAAAACAGGTGTTGCTAATATGTAGAAATTTTTGAACTAATGTGAAATATGAAATGAGTGTGGGTGCTTGCTTGTTTAAGAAATCATTTACTCATATCATTCACGTAGATGGTATGCATATAGATGTTCTTAATGGTGTCATAGTTTTCTGATCATGGTACAAGGACCAACACAGCTAGTTTTGACTTATCATATAGATCTGATGGACTCCCTAATCCAACTCCACATTTTGTTATAAACTCATGAATGTAAATCATCCATTCAACTAATGGATATGGATGTGGCAATGTCAATTACTAGTGTACTAGCTAGCATATACGTAAGTACTTCAGTCATGTAATGCCCTCTCCAAATGCTATAATAGCATACTAGTATACGCAAGTTTCAGTAGTATAATTATATCACACACCTAGTGGTACGCAGCAGTATAGCATTGTACAATAGTTATATAATATCTTTAACGTATAAGCACAAGATTGAGTTATAAATATAGTAGGATTATACTTATTAATTAATACTACGTACTAGTATACTAATACAAATTTACAACGTCTTACACTACAAGTCTATGACAATTGTACAAAATTAGACAACAAATATACAACATATAAGTACGTAGTATACAATACAGCAGTAGCATAGATGCGTTGGTCAACATCTATGTGACATTTATACTATATAAGTATATATTTTGAAGTTTAGGAAATCTTTCGTTACACCATGCAACACCTACCGAATGAGCTAAAACAATACTTATGTCATATTAAAATCACTGTAAAATGCCAAGCTAGTCATGATTACAGATACATATTGTTGAGCTTCTGTACAAACATCTTGTCCCTCAAGAAATCTTGATTTCTGCAACAGTAGAGGAGCTATGCTCCAAGACTTAGGAAATAGTAGATGAGCTCTGACTCTTAAGCTGGATTTGTTCTTGTCTAATGTGTCTTGATGTATGGGCAGTAGCTTATGAATGGATTCTAACCCATGTGAAGTTTTCCCTCATCGAATTCACATTGGTTAAAGGGGGAACTGTGGTGGAACTATCTTCTCTTTTGCATTACTTTCATATCTCACCATTACGAGAACAAGATCTGAATGGATTTGAGCTAAAGGTGTTCTGTTGTGCAAAGTTGATTAAATCTGTATAGTTCATTTTTTTGAAACCCTATCTCTATTTTGTTGTTTTTTATTGTAAGGTTTATTAAGCACCTGTATATAATTCTATCCAACCATCACAGGGAAGTACACAATTACTTTCATGTCTATCAGCATTAATAAGAGAACTTGCAGGTCTACATTCAGCCACAATCTGTTGCCTTAAAGCCAAACTGAGGTAACTATGGTATCATAGTGACTACTCATTATATTTATTTTTGAAGAGTTTATCATTTCGACACTTCCACATATAAAATAGAGTACAAATTTATAGCAGCAAGAACCTACAACTTTTATTCTATTACCAACCAAAAGCAGCTACAAAATCCACTGCCATCGGTTCTCAAACAGTAGCAGTTTGGCATATATCCCTACTTCACATGTTTAATTCATAAATGTAGGTTTCGATCCCATATTTACTATCATTAGAAGCAAGCAACTAAAGAAAAACATTACTCTGTCACCCACGCAGGAGCAAAATCTAAAATTTGGGCCATATTTATGCATCGTGTACTATCATCTTATGTTATGTCCATTCTTTCAGAGATTCTTTTCTTGACTGGGAGAGAAAGACATTTTATCCTTTTTATTTGTTCATCCTTTTTACCTATTTTGAAGTTTTTTCGGCATCATAATGTAACTAACTCGGCATCATAATGCAATGTCCAACAATAGCAATTCCTAAACATTTCCATGGAGGATAGCTCAATGGATTGTTGCTCCCATGGAAACAACCTCATCTAGGTTCACCCCCTTGTTTGGAATTTTCCCAAAACTCTATTGAGAAATCTTGTGAATTTTTGTAACTCTGGTCTTTAGTCCAACCAGCACTACCCATCTACTTCCTTGGTTCGATATTCCAACATTCTTCAAGTAGTTCTTGCATGTGTTCTCAGTTCTCTAAATAAAGCTATTCACCAAGGCCTCGAGTTAAGAAGGAGAACCACAAAGTCAGATATCTATATTTATATAGATGGGCACATCACATTTGCTCCACATAGTAGAACTTTAAGAACTAAAATAAAAATCATAAGTCTGAAATACTACCTAGATTGCAAATTTTCATCCTCCTTGTCCCTAAGAGCACCAGTTTTTATCTCTCCAACATATATATATCAGTCTTAATTAGTACACTAGTAATTAATTTTTTTCTCATGTTGGACAGTTTGAAAGTTATTCTTCATTGTGTTATATGATCCATAACTAAATATTAGTACCCTCAAGAAGTACATTGGCAGATGCTAACTCATCAGTAGCCTCAAGACTATTCTTCAAGACTCCCTGAGTATCATAGCTTCATCTCAGCAGGTGCAAAGTCACCCATGAACCATATCAAGAACAACATATCCCTTTATGGACAACCATGTTAGGATCATCACACTTGAAAGAAAATGTCCATCGCAACTTCAAAACAGATAGAAATGTCAAGCACATTCTTTGTATTAGATGACCCACTAACATTATATCACAAACATCCACATTATTAGAGCATAAGTACCCATCCAAATGAATCAAGTGGTAGAGTGATAGGTAGATACTAAATTCATATGAAATACATGTTCATAGTCACATCAGAGTATGTACACACATATAATATATTCTATTTAGACAAGTCACAAACTTTATATCACTAAGGATCCACCTCATCACAACATGTCAGTACATACCCATGAGCAAAATCACTGACGAATGAGGGTTGATCTCATTGTATCAGGATGAAACATGATTTGATCATATGCTTGAAAACCTATCCATAGTAGCATCATAATAGATACAAAGAAGCACTGCAAGCCTAAACGAAACGAAAGATATTGCAAGGGAAATTGGGAAAATATCAGTCATTGGAATTGTTCTGCTTGCATCCTCATGTTTCAGTCACAAACAACTTGGATTGTTCAGGGGGAACATTTTGTTTGCAGGGAAACTAGACATGTAAACCATTATCAAGATGCCTCTTGAATGTGTTATGGAGCTGGAGCTTATACACTCATACAAGATAACACACAACATGACACATAGGAGAAGGAACAAAAGGCATTAGTTGAAACAACAAAGCATTCCAACTTACACAGCCATGAACTCATCATGGCTAATCCTGCCAAAGTCCTATCCAGTAAGGAAAAGATTCCTATAAAGATATTCCTTCTCTAACATATGACATTGTCATCCTTCTATATGATTATTTATTTCAATTTTGTTTATGGTCGTTATACTTTATTGATATAAAATCAAATGGTAAACTGTAGAACATGGACCAATCATTACTCTGGTTATCCAATATAGTCAAGTTCCTTGCATCTGGTTATTTTTATTCATAGTTATACAACTTAACATTTATATCGGTTACTTCAGATGTAACTGCTACTCTTGTGATTACATGTGCTTCTTTAGTGCATATGTGGCTTGTCTTAAGAAGAACATCCTTTGCAGTAGAGGGAGAACCATCTGCTGTAATCAATATCTATGTGACAGTTACATAATGAATTTGTATGCATCCTCGTCACAAAAATTTAGTCAAAGAATTATGGTTCAGTAAACTGCTCTTTCAACTAATTTGTTTTTTATGTATGTAGGTATAAAAGTGTGCTTAACATCTGATCTAAAAGAAGACCGTAATCTTGTGCATGAATCCTCTCTCAATTCTTCTATTATAAGGTAGGCGAACTAACAAAGGTGTCCTTTTGGAAAGTAGCCAGTTTGACAACATAGTAGATTATATTTTTGTTCTTCTTATCCGAGCCTAGATGGGGAACATCTAGGCACTAAACCAAGGCCTAGGACAACCTTTCTTCCTTGACAACCTTGATTTCATGTTTGCAAATGATTGTTTTGCCTCTACAAAAGGGAATAACTCTTTGTGCCTTCTTTTGCCTGATGCTTATATTTCATTTTGATGCTATGAGGTTTTGTCTAAGATTTGGTAGAACCGTTATATTACTGTCTTCTCCTAGTATTTTGTCTGTGGTTTAAAATTAGTTCTTGTTTGGGATTCAATCACTGTCACTTGATGTTTGCTTGTAGTGGTGTTTAATAGGAGGAACTACAAAAGGGAAAATGGGACGAGAAAGAGGAGGGAAAGAAAATTTGAAGGAGAGAAGGTAGTAACTACTACGATGACAACCAAGCACAACTTGACGATGTGGTCCTCATATGAAATTAGAATCAGATGGTGATGGTGGACCAGACCAAGTCCTAAAATGGTAAAAAATATACACTATAAATCATCTCTTGTCATCTACCTTTCTTTATGTGATTAACTTTTGCAGGTTCAGATTCTATCCATGGTTAAAGATTGTACTACTTTGAGGGAAGAGCAAGAATGATGGAGATTGCGAGTAAGGTGCGGCTTAAAAATGAATACAATAATTATTCTATTCAATGGCTGCAATTTTGATACATATATGATGCAGGATAAAAAAAGGCCTCAAGGTCAACTTATTGCTAAACAAGAATCCCTCTTTGGGTCTAGATCAAGTCCAACAAAATAGAGTACAAAGAATATTTCTAGAACATCTACAGATGGTCCAAGTTGTAATAGAAAGATGTCACTATGAGGGGCGATGCTAAAATATTCAAATCAAGACTTCTTCCATTCAACAAAATTGACCCACTCATCAAGGAAATCGGATGAAGGGCCAACGTGTCACAAGGTCACAACTTTGTGCAACACAAGAACCCATGTTATCGCCAACTCATTGAACAAAAGGAGAAGACAACAACGATTCTAAAACTGGTCAAGAAAGATACATACTCTTTTTCCAAGATGCGTGTAGACCTCACCGAATTTATTAGTATATGTATATCCTTTTCTTTGTACACATTATGTAATAGGGGAAAGGTATACATCCTCCCCATGTACATTTGATGTTTCAGTATAAATGAAAGTAAGTTTGATGGCATAAAGAGCATAACTTGGTCTACTACAAATTTGTTACTAGAAGAGCTTCTAGACTAATTGCACAATATATGAATAATCAAACTATACATATATGTATATGTGGCACTACATATGTAGCTAGTGCACAATCCAACTACATATATATGTGTGCGGTAGATGTTGCCTTTCCCTACACATTAACTACATATAATTTGTATTAACTTCATGTTTTTGCTACATACTGACTATATATACAATTGTAGGCATACATTTAGTTATAATTATACCTATATTTAAAAATGTAAGGACAATATCTAGCTACGCTTCTGGATACATATGAATTTGGAGCGAATGGATTATCTAACTACATATTTGAAAAATATAGTTAAAGGCTTTAGCTATACGAGCATATACTACAATTTGTATGTGTAAAGAAATATGTAGTCAAAGCCTTTCGCTACAAAATATGGGGTTTTCGCTACAATTTTTTATAGTTAAAGACCTTTTTTTAGTAGTGATTTTGATTGACTACTCCAAAGATCTATAAGTAATACCCAACTTTCTTGTGGAACTCAATCATCTATAGTTTCCATTTGTTCAATAATGGGAATATTAGGATTTAACCTACGTTTTAGATCCTTACGAAAATCACAATTGTTGATTGATCATCTTTTGGACAAAAGTTGTTATTTCATCATAAGAAGTCACTTTTGTATCATCCGTATTGAAAAATTCAAAGTCACGCTGCATCAATGAAATATAATATATATGAAAACAATAATATTAAAAGTATTTTGCTATTTTAGTTGGATAAAAATAAAAATATAAAAGCTATCTTGAGAGTAGAACACTTACTAGAACATTAGTCATAACCATCTCAATCGTCGATTCATGATCTTGTCTCCACTCCTTATGTATCGGAAATAAAGACGAATTATGAGCTAATATTCCTAAAAAATTGCTCAAACTATGTCTCCCTGGTCCAACAATTCTACCATCATTGAGAACAATGCATTTATGCTTCTGACCAGATGTAGGGGCCACTGCCTTTAAACTGATTCTACCTCGTGTCATTCTCTTGTAAACATTTGGTATGATAACATCTAAAAACATTTAGAAAATGTGATTTAACTTTTATTTTGATAATGAAAAATATTCATAGAAAAATATAACACATGTGGCATCATGCTAAATTGATTCTATTAAATTTGTATGAACTACATCTTGGCTTTGATCATCCACTCCTGGTATAGTAGAAAAATAAGGAAATATATACTCAACATAATAAAAGTAAATAAACATTAACATCAATATTACTTTATCACAAATATTGTACCTCACATTTGTTGTCTATCATTTTCATTTTTTGGAGTTGTAGTACACATGTGCCTCTATTTATTTCCTAGAATTGCATAGTAAAAGTAAATAAGCATCAACATCAATTATTTGATAACAAATATAACTTTATCATAAAATATTATACCTCCCATGTGTTGTCTACCATTGTTATTTCTCAGAGATGTGGTACCTACGTGCCTTTGCTCATTCCCTACTAGAGTTGAGGTACATACTTTTCTCTTTTCATTCACTAGAACTTACATAAGACAGGTAAATAAATATCAATATGAATTATTTTATAACAATCACATCATTATTGATAAAGTTTATACCTCCATATATTGTGATGTTTAATATGCTCATTCTCTGTAACTGCAGTTGAGATACACACTTTTCTCTTTTTATTCACTATAATTCATATAATGCGAGTAAATGAACATCAATACAAATTATTTGATTTTTTTTTTTTGGTCGGAAAAACGTGTTTTGCATTTTTTGTATTTCATTTCCTTTAGTGTCTATACAATGCTTGCTACCCTCAAGCAGAGGATAGCTAACCGAAAGAAAAAACATTATACAAGAAAAACCAGATCATCAAGACCAAAGACCAGCAGATAAACAAACCATAACCAGAGCATCAAGGACACATGGGAAACTCGAACATTAGCACCCTCTGATAAAAAGTCTGAAGAGGCAACCAAAGCAAAAAGTATGCCACCATCAACCTTTGATACACTACAGCCAGAGCAATAGGTACGCCATCAACAACCTATGATAGAAAAGATAGGTCCATGAGCAGAGCAGCCAAACACATCAAGAACCAACCATTCTTGTAGTAAAGCCTCAAAAGGGAGCTATCAAACGAGTATCAAATCAGCCAAGCTTAGAACAGAACCCCCAAACAGCAAACCAGAAAGCTTCACATCTCCAGAGAGCCAGAAAGAACAAAAGGAATCCAGGAACATGTATACAACAAGGGAGAGGGGAGCCTCACACTCAAAGGAGAGTGGATACTCGACCTTCACCAGACCTCTAATAACCAAAACCACATCCAACACAACCAGATCTGAAATAGCACTCAGTCTTCACTCTAATATAAAAACAACAACTAAAAACAACCTTTGATATCCAAGCCCATCAGCAATACGCCCCATAAGAAAAAAACTAACAGCAACCAACAAAAGGAGCGACTCTAGCAGGGAGGTAGAGAACTTCACAGCCCATCACTGTGTGAGAAAGCTCCACAATAGAAAAAGCCCACACCATCAACACTATTAGATATACCAAGCATAAGCAAGAAACAACAGCCACATGATCCTCATAGATCTAAAGCAACCCCTTTCCACTAAGAGGAAACCAAGCTTTAGAGGTAGATAGTTTCACAAAACATCAAGAACCAACCAATCTTTCAGAAAGCCTAAAAGGGGAGCTTAAAATAAAAGGATATGACCATCTACAGAAACCTTCACATCTCAAGAGGGCCAGAAAAGCAAAAGGAACCCAGGAACGTCTATAAAACAAGGGAGAGGGGAGCCTCACATTCAAAGGAGAGTGGATACTCGACCTTCACCAGACCTCCATCAAAAGGGCCACATACTTCTTCCAAATAGACCAAAGCCAAAACAAAAGGAAAAAACAAGGGAGAGGGGAGCTTCACACTCAAAGAGAGTGGATACTCAACCTTCACCAAACCTCCATCAACAGTAGCATCAAGAAAACCATTAGAAAGTACATCTCCTAGAATAACATCATGTAGAAGAAGTCCACGCATTAAGGAAACTGAGAAAAAGCTTTGTGGAAGTGTTCCTTCTCGAGGGAAAACTGGTCTTTTGCAGTGCCAAGACTTGTCAAAATTCCTCAAAACGGTACAAACCTAAAAAGAATAGAAGAAACCAAGCTATCAACCATCTTCCAAGGGATTCTCTGAGATAGAAGCCAATGAGAGAGAAAAACTACAACACTTTAGAAAACCCAAGACAAACATTCAGATACTAAGTTGATCCACCATCGAAGATCAAGCCACAAAGAGAACCATCACTCATGAACATCCATACTCACAGCATCATTCAAAATAAGAGAGACAGACTCAACCATCACTTATAAAAGTTAGAGGGGATCAACAGCCAGATAAAGAAAGACATGAAAGCCTCAAACAACACCATCACAGAAACAAACACTCACCCATCACCTTTAAATACAGTGAGAAGGGAGAAACACAGACCACCTCAACTACATAACTAACCACATCACGATCACCCATCACAAGAAACCAACAGATCATTCAATTTCAGATACCAAGACACAAAGAGAACCATCGATCATGAACATCCAGGGTACAAAACATCACAACAGCAGCCTTAACAGATATAACAACACCAACCTCAGAAAGCCAAGAAAATCCAGAGAAACTGGAGTAGGCATATACTCAAGACATTGATTGAATAAAGCAGAACCACCGATCAGCAGATCACCAAACCCGACAGAAAAGATCAAGAGCGGGGAGCAGCAAACTAGAACTAGAAGGGAACTGTAGTACCAAAGGTCACAACAAAGATAAAAAAGGAACAACAGCTCAACCACCAAACAACAACATCTCCTGGCGTGTCATCAAGAAGACACCATCAACAACTGGGCCACTAACTATAGCCAAGCAAACCAACGCCAAACAAAAGAAAAACAAGGGAGAGGGGAGCCTCACACTCTAGACAAGTGGATACTAGACCTTCACCTATCCTCCCACAAGCAGCACCATCAAGAAAGACAACAAAGAAGAGTTAGAGGGGAGCCTCACACAGAAGTGGATACTCAACCATCACTAGCGGCCAACACCAAAGGAGAAAACAAAGGAAACCACTATCCAGAACATAGCCAACAAACACCTCAAAACATAGCACGATCAGCCACCTCAGCTCAAATCAGCCACCACCTATTTAATCAAATTCATCAGGATACCAGGTTCTCTAGAAGCATTATTATGCACCCTCTTGTTCCTTTCATTCCATAAAAAGTACACAACTATAAAGTAGATTATGTATTGAGACTTGAGATTAACACGGCTCACATCATTCATATCAACTAGAATAGATTTAATGAGGCCACCCTCCAAGCATGCCTTCCAAACTTTATAAGAGTACTCACACTGGAAAGATATGTGAGAAGTATTCTCATAGTCATCCTTGCAAAGATGAAACCTAGAAACCACATTAATACCCATTCTCTTACTATAATTTTGAGTGGGGAGCTTATTAAGTTATACTTTCCAAGCATCAACTAAGTGATTTGTAGGGACTTTTCACTTCCATAACCATGAGAGAACATGATTTTCCATGCATTTGGTTCTAGTTGTTTCCCAAGCATCTTTCAGACTAACTTCATATTTATCCAAAAATAGAATGGAATCAACACTTCCAATCTTAATATTATTATCTTCAATGACCTTAGCTACCAGACCAGTAGCTCTAGAATTAGGTAAATACCACTTATCAAGCTTCATGATAGAACACAACTTAACTTCTGTGCCAATCCCAGTATTAATAGAATTGAGCGTCTCATCACACTCAGAAATAAACTTGCCATTTACCCAAGGAACTTTCTAAACATTAAATTGAGAATTTAACCCAATACTGAACTTAACAAGATTGAAGAGGGTAGATTTAGTAGCTAAGATCTTGTTAAACAACCAAGAATAGTTAGGGGAAGACTCAATAGTCCAAAATGTATCTTTCTTTAAGTATTTAGCATTGATCCATTTCACCCAGAGACTCTCTTTCATATTATTCAATTCCCATGCATTCTTAAGAGCACAAGCTCAGACCATATCCCTGCATTTCCTAATACCAAGACCACCTTCCGAAAAGGGGAGGGAGATTTTATCCCAAGAAACCAGATGAACATTACTTCTACCTTCTGACTGACGCCACAAGAAATCCCTGATGATCTTATCAATAGATTCTAACACAGAAGAGGGGATAGGAAAAGTGGCAATCCAATGCAGATACAAAGAAGAGAGAGTCAACTTTATAAGCTCCAATCTCCCAGCCAGACTCAACAATCTAGATTTCCAAGAATCTAATCTTTTCTTAAGCTTATCAATCAAGCTATAACAATGTTTTTTTGAAAGCTTACCCATAAACATAGGAATACCCAAATACTTCAAGTCATTAACATCCCTTTTTTGCATATCGAGGATCCCAAGAATCATATCAGCCTTAGCCTTCTTACTGAAAACAATAGAACTTTTATTGACATTCAACTTCCACCAGACATCATGCCAAAATCACTCAAAACTTTATGAATAAACTGAGCATTATCAGTGATGGCCTTCAGGAAAATCATCAAGTCATCAGCAAAAATGAGATGAGAGATAGGGTTAAGACTATGAACTTTGATCGGTCGAAACTCTTTAAGATGGACACCTTTCTTCATCATGTTAGAAAACCCCTACATCACGATCACAAAGAGATAAGGAGATAAGGGGTCTCCTTGTCTAATCCCATTCATAGGATAGAAAGTCTCAGCAGGCTCACCATTCACAAGGACTTGATAAGAAGTGGAATAAAAAATAGCTTCTATCCAATGGATCCACTTTAAAGGGAAGCCCATCTTAAAAAGGACAGAGAAAAGAAATTTCCAGCTCACTGAATCATAAGCCTTCGTCACATCAGCCTGAATGCACATACTATTAGTTTCTCTACTGAAATCACTCAGGATCTCATTTGTTACAAGAATGGCATCCTTCATAGACCTACACCCAACGAAAGCACACTTATTGCAATCAATAACTGAAGGAAGGATAGGCTTCATTCGAATAGCCATGATTTTGGAAACAATCTTGTAGAAAGTGCTACATAAGGCTATAGGTCTCCAATTGGTAATGAGAGAAGAATCTTGTCCCTTAAGAATCAGAGTAATAAAAGATTTGTTGGCTTCCTTAAGCATGGTTCCTCTAGAAAACAAATCCTTGACAACCTCAAAGGTATCATCCCCAATAACACTCCAGCCAGCCTTATAGAAGCACCCATTCAACCCATCAAGCCCAGGAGATTGATCAGAGTTAAGATTTTTCACAATATCATCAACCTCTTTCCTAGTAACAAGAGCAATGATCTTTCTATCTTGATCAGTAGTTAAGGTGTTCCCATTTTAACTACCTCTTCCAACATCTCCAACAGAATCACTATTGTTAAAAAAATTCATATAAAACTCCTTGACAACCTTCTTGATCTCATCATAATTAGCAATGCTCGCATTGTTAATCATTAAGCTCTTCATGCTATTCCTATGTCTTCTAGTCTTGAGAGAGGAGTAAAAAAAATTCGAGTTAGCATTGCCTTCCTTCAGCCATTGAACCCTTGATTTTTGTTTAAGGAGGGATTCTTCAACCAACTCATCCCTATTAGCTTCTTTCCTAAGAAGATTAGCAAACTCTCTTTTACCTTCATTCATGGGATCCAGATCCACCACACTTTGAGCCTCATTCTTCTGAAACCTCATCTTCTTAGCAGTAACATAAAGGTCCCCAACCAATTCTTTGTTCCACTTCAAGAGAGAATTCTTCACTGATTCCAACTTTCGATATAAAACAAAAATACTAGAACCATTCACATAAATAGCCCAAACATCTTTAACCTTATCAATAAAATCCTGCCTTTGAGTCCAAGCGTTAACAAATCTGAAAGGGGTTTTCATGATCATGGGGTTACCAATGTTTAAGACAATTCTCTTGTGATAACTAATAGAGGTAGAAACCAGCTCACCAGAGAAATCAGCAACACTAGCAATGAATTGAGTATTATGTAAAATCCGATCAATCTTAGAAGTAATAAATTTGTCACCACTCTGCTTATCGTCCCATGAGTAAAAAGGGCCCCCCAAATTCATATCGTAAAGACCAGAGTTAAGCAGGAAACTATTAAAGTCTTCCATAGAATTCCTAGTAGGAGGTTGAATACTGATTCTTTGAACTTCAGATCTAACCGCATTGAAATCACCTAGGAGAACCCAATGCTCATTAATAGAACAACTCAAAGTTTCAATATCCTCCCAGAGCTTAGATCTCTCCACATCACCATTATGGCCATACACAGCAGAAATGAAGAAGGAGAAGTCATTAGCAGTCACCTTAGCAAGGATAAACTGATCAGTTTACTCAATAGTAACAATGGAACAATTTTTGTATAAAATAATCACTCTTCCCAGACAATGAGACCCGTGGTTAGTTATGTAGCTATAATCAGGAAAATATCTAGACAAAAGAACATTAACTTTTTCAATTCTCACTTTCGTTTCTACAAGAATAACTATATCACCATTCATCCTTCTTAACTCTTCTTGGACAGGTCCAATCTTGTTACTGAGACCCCTAACATTCCAAGAAGAGATTAAAAAAGAGGGAGTCATTTAGGCATCTCGGCTATTAAGTTGTCAGCCTCAGCATCATCAGAAATAATATGGAGCTCCTCCACTTGATCCAAAATCAGAGAGAAATTAGCCTCTGCAATCCTATGAAAAATGCATGTACTATGTTTAACTTGATGGTCAGGCGGAAATATGTTCCTTCTTCTGTCATTTGGTTCAGCTAAATTCTTAACAACATTTAAGCTATCTGGAGAATCATTAGAATACATCTGTACAACCACAGGTGTCGAAGGGACGGAGGTGTTGCTGCTAGCACCAATTCCTTCATTGACTAATTTGGACAACACCTCATCTTTAGAAACAACTTCATCATGTCCAACTTTTAGCTTTCCCTTAAGAATTTCAGCTTCATCAGTAATTTCTTCAATCACAAATTCAGAAGTACCATTCAACTGGGCTACAAAACTTTTTTCAAGTACTTCATCTACAAAAGTTTTCCTTACTTTGCAAACCTTCCTTTGATTAGCATTCGTATTAGGCCTTAGTATCCTAGTGGGTTGTTTCAACTTACATTCACCATGCCCCAAACATCCACAAATAGAGCATCTGTAAGGTATCCATTCAAAGTCCAGACCGATAGTATGTTCTTCCCCTACGCCACTCCTCATTGTAATCTTCTTTGGGTAATTAGCATCCTTGTTCATAAGAACTTGTATCCTAGATACATCAAGACGTCTCAAGTTGACAGTGTCATCGTCCATCCTCACAGGCTTTCCCAATAGCGAACCAATCCTAGTAAATGTCCTGCAGTTCCATAGTTTGGTTGGGAGGTTTAAAATGGCAACCCATACTGGAATATCGGAGAAGACGACTCTGTTGTAATCCTCCCCATGCTTCCATTTCTTAAGGACAACCGACCTTCCTTTCACCAACCATTCCCCTTTCAAAGCATCATTCATATCTTCTAGCTCATCAAACCTAACCAGATAGAAACCAGCGCCTCTATCGAACACTTCAAAGAAACTTCGTGTTTTCCAGAGAGAGTCAAAGTGGTTCGTTAGCAACGAGATATTTGGACAGAA
Organism: Alisma plantago-aquatica; assembly: GCA_963693085.1. Classification (NCBI taxonomy): domain Eukaryota; kingdom Viridiplantae; phylum Streptophyta; class Magnoliopsida; order Alismatales; family Alismataceae; genus Alisma; species Alisma plantago-aquatica. The sequence goes on along the minus strand of OY856409.1, from coordinate 1,090,895,005 downwards.
GTCAATGATGTACCCAATAAGACATTTATTCCATTTTCTTGCATTTTCGTCTACCTCCTTCTTAGGATAGATAAGCTTACCATCAACCAAAATGACATCCACAGTCTGCAGATGTGATGGACTCTCGGTAACTCTAGGCCTTAATATCTCCCATCCATGCAGAGGATTCAAAATATGTATCTCAGCCTGGGTATCGAACACCGTCGTCGCAGGTCTAGCACTTGAAGTAGCAACCGATGATCCTCTGACTAGCCTGAGATCTCCCGAGGAAGGTTGCCAGTGCAACATCGTCGCCTCCCCTATCGCCTTGCCGCCCACGACACCGGGAGCTCGGGAATCCATTCAAAATATAATAGTAATGTGAAATTCTTAACAACATTTAAGCTATCTGGAGAATCATTAGAATACATCTGTACTACCACATGTGTCGAAGGGACAAAGGTGCTGCTTCTAGAACCAATTCCTTCATTTCCTAATTTGGACAACACCTCATCTTTAGAATAAGTCTTTATATAATGACTATAGCAATATTAATAAGTCTTGTACTTCCTTTGTGATATCTAATATGCTCAACACCTATAACTGGAGTTGTAGTACACACTTGCCTCTGTTCATTTCCTAGAGTTGACATAACGAAAGTATGCAATGTTTAAATAAAATATTAGATAAGAAATATCATTTTTTCATATAAATTGTACCTCCCATGTGCTTTGCGCCATGCTCATTGCTAGATATCCCATTTGGAAAATTTTGCTCTAGACGATTCACTGGATATCACATTTGAGAAATAAAGAATACTTCATTTGTATATATATAGTATAAAAGGTTATTCTACTTGTAACAATTACCCCACTTGATGGTCTATGCTGCCCATACCTTGTGAATTCTTTCGAGGCATTCACTTGTGTCTTTCCATTTCCTACATTTCATATATTGAAAATGAACATACATTGATATAACATACTACTTTTAGCTCAAATTGGTACCTTTCATGTTTTGTAAGGTTTTCTCTAGATCTAAATTTTTCTTTTGAGAATTAACTTGGCTTTGACGATTCACTAGATATCAAATTTGAGAAATAAAGAATACATCATCTCTATATATCTAGTATAAGAGGTTATTCTACTTGTAACAATTACCTCCACTTGATGGTCTATGCTGCCCATATCTTGTGAATTCTTTCGAGGCATTCACTTGTGTCTTGCCATTTCCTGCATTTCATATATTGAAAATGAACATACATTGATATAACATACTACTTTTAACTCAAATTGGTACCTTTCATGTTTTTTAAGGTTTTCTCTAGATCATATTTTTTTTTTGAGAATTAACTTGGCCTTGACGATTGACTAGATATCACATTCAAGAAATAAAGAATACATCAAATCTATATATCTAGTATGAAAGGTTATTCTTTTATAACATTTACCTCCACTCGATGGTCTATGATGCCCATATCTTGTGAATTTTTTCGAGGTATTCACTTGTGTCTTGTCATTTCCTGCATATCATATATTGAAAATGAACATACATTGATATAATAGACTACTTTTAACTCAAATTGGTGCCTTTCATGTTTTGCAAGGTTTTCTCTAGATCTGAATTTTTCTTTTGAGAATTAACTTGCCCTTGACGATTCACTAGATATCACATTTCAGAATTAAAGAATACATCATCTCTATATATCTAGTATAAAAGGTTATTCTTCTTGTAACATTTAACTCCACTTGATGGTCTATCATGCCCATATCTTGTGAATTATGTCTAGGCATTCACTTATGTCTTGTCATTTCCTGCATATCATATATTGAAAATGAACATACATTGATCTAACATACTACTTTTCACTCAAATTGGTACCTTTCAAGTTTTACAAGGTTTGCTCTAGATCTGAGTTTATATTTTGGGAATAAACTTGGCCTTGACAATTTACTGGATATCACATTTGAAAAATAAATAATACATCATCTCTATATATCTAGTATAAAAGGTTATTCTTCTTGTATCATTTACCTACACTTCATGGTGTATCCTGCCCATGTCTTGTGAATTTTGTCGAGACATTCACTTGTGTCTTGTCATTTCCTGCATATCATATATTGAAAATGAACATACATTGATCTAACACACTACTTTTAACTCAAATTGGTACCTTTCATGTTTTGTAAGGTTTGCTCTAGATCTTAATTTTTATTTTGAGAATTAACTAGGTCTTGACGATTCACTGGATATCATATTTGAGAAATGAAGAATACATCATCTCTATATATCTAGTATAAAAGGTTATTCTTCTTATATCATTTATCTCCACTTGATGGCCTATCCTGCCCATGTCTTGTGAATTCAATCGAGACATTCACTTGTGTCTTGTCATTTCCTGCATATCATATATTAAAAATGAACATACATTGATCTAACACACTACTATTAACTCTAATTGGTACCTTTCATGTTTTGCAAGGTTTGCTCTAGATCTGAATTTTTATTTTGAGAATTAACTTGTCCTTGACAATTCATTGGATATCACATTTGAGAAACAAAGAATACATCATCTCTATATACATAGTATAAAAGGTTATTCTTCTTGTATCATTTACCTCCACTTGATGATCTATCCTGCCCATGTCTTGTGAATTCTATCGAGGCATTCACTTGTGTCTTGTCATTTCCTACATATCATATATTGAAAATGAACATACATTGATCTAACATACTAATTTTCACTCAAATTGGTACCTTTCAAGTTTTGCAAGGTTTGCTCTAGATCTGAATTTTTATTTTGGGAATAAACTTGGCCTTGACAATTTACTAGATATCACATTTGAAAAATAAATAATACATCATCTCTATATATCTAGTATAAAAGGTTATTCTTCTTGTATCATTTACCTACACTTCATGGTCTATCCTGCCCATGTCTTGTGAATTCTGTCGAGGCATTCACTTGTGTCTTGTCATTTCCTGCATATCATATATTGAAAATGAACATACATTGATCTAACACACTACTTTTAACTCAAATTGGTACCTTTCACGTTTTGTAAGGTTTTATCTAGATCTTAATTTTTATTTTGAGAAATTAACTAGGTCTTGACGATTCACTGGATATCATATTTGAGAAATAAAGAATACATCATCTCTATATATCTAGTATAAAAGGTTATTCTTCTTATATCATTTACCTCCACTTGATGGCCTATCCTGCCCATGTCTTGTGAATTCTATCGAGACATTCACGTGTGTCTTGTCATTTCCTGCATATCATATATTAAAAATGAACATACATTGATCTAACACACTACTATTAACTCTAATTGGTACCTTTCATGTTTTGCAAGGTTTGCTCTAGATCTGAATTTTTATTTTGAGAATTAACTTGGCCTTGACAATTCACTGGATATCACATTTGAGAAACAAAGAATACATCATCTCTAAATATATAGTATAAAAGGTTATTCTTCTTGTATCATTTACCTCCACTTGATGATCTATCCTGCCCATGTCTTGTGAATTCTGTCGAGGCATTCACTTGTGTCTTGTCATTTCCTGCATATCATATATTGAAAATGAACATACATTGATCTAACACACTACTTTTAACTCAAATTGGTACCTTTCATGTTTTGTAAGGTTTGCTCTAGATCTGAATTTTTATTTTGAGAATTAACTAGGCCTTGACAATTCACTTGATATCACATTTGAGAAATAAAGAATACATCATCTCTATATATCTAGTATAAAAGGTTATCCTTCTTGTATCATTTACCTCCACTTGATGGCCTATCATGCCCATGTCTTGTGAATTATGTCGAGGCATTCACTTATGTCTTGTCATTTCCTGCATATCATATATTGAAAATGAGCATACATTGATCTAACACACTACTTTTAACTCAAATTGGGACCTTTCATGTTTTGCAAGGTTACTCTAGATCTGAATTTTTCTTTTGAGAATTAACTTGGCCTTGACGATTCACTGGATATCACTTTTGAGAAATAAAGAATACATCATCTTTATATATCTAGTATAAAAGGTTATTCTTATTGTATCATTTACCTCCACTTGATGGCCTATCCTGCCCATGTCTTATGAATTCTGTCGAGGCATTCACTTGTGTCTTGTCATTTCCTACATATCATATATTAAAAATGAACATACATTGATCTAACACACTACTTTTAACTCAAAGTGGTACCTTTCATGTTTTGCAAGGTTTGCTCTAGGTCTGAATTTTTCATTTGAGAATTAACTTGGCCTTGACGATTCACTGGATATCACATTTGAGAAATAAAGAATATATCATCTCTATATATCTAGTATAAAAGGTTATTCTTCTTGTATCATTTGCCTCCACTTGATGGCCTATCCTGCCCATGTCTTGTGAATTTTGTCGAGGTATTCATTTGTGTCTTGTCATTTACTGCATATCATATATTGAAAATGAACATACATTGATCTAACACACTACTTTTAACTCAAATTGGTACCTTTCATATTTTGCAAGGTTTGCTCTAGGTATGAAATTTTCTTTTGAGAATTAACTTAGCCTTGACGATTCACTGGATATCAAATTTGAGAAATATAGAATACATCATCTCTATATGTCTAGTATAAAAGGTTATTCTACTTGTAACAATTACCTCCACTTGATGGTCTATCCTACCCATGTCTTGTGAATTCTGTCGAGACATTCACTTGTATCTTGTCATTTCCTACATTTCATATATTGAAAATGAACATACAATGATATAACACACTACTTTTAACTCAAATTGGTACCTTTCATGTTTTTCAAGGTTTTCTCTAGATCTACATTTTTCTTTTGAGCATTAACTTGGCCTTGACGATTCACTAGATATCACATTTGAGAAATAAAGAATACATCATCTCTATATATCTAGGATAAAAGGTTATTCTTCTTGTAACAATTACCTCCACTTGATGGTTTATCCTCCCCATGTCTTGTGCATTTTGTCGAGGCATTCACTTGTGTCTTGCCATTTAATGCATTTATTATATTGATAATGAACATACATTGATCTATCACACTACTTTTAACTCAAATTGGTACCTTTCATGTTTTACAAGGTTTGCTCTAGGTCTGAATTTTTCTTTTGAGAATTAACTAGGCCTTGAAGATTCATTGGATATCACATTTGAGAAATAAAGAATACATCATCTCTATGTATATAGTATAAAAGGTTATTCTACTTGTAATAATTACCTCCACTTGATGGTGTATATTTCCCATGTCTTTCAAACTCTTTAGTGGAAGCCTTACTTATTGGGTCGATTTTCTTGATGATATTGTTCATAGAAATGCGCTTAGGAGGCATTTTCCTATAGGACACAAAAGATAAAGTGAGAGAATATACTTGAGTGATATGAAGGAAGATACATATGATCAAAACCTATTAAAAAGAAAGATAATTCTTGCCATAAATTGACTATGTTTTCTTTTCTTCGTACATTCAATTATAATATTTTCATCTACTTGATTCATTTTAGGATCTATATATATTATTACCCAAAGCTCCATATCATCATCTGACACACTTTCTATTAGAATTTATTCATCTGATATATTAATATCAAAAGAGGCAACATCGATGGGAATGTCATATGTGTCTCTAGCAATCCAAGAGCAAACTACATTTAAATTTCCATCTTTAGGATCAGCAGAATAGAAAACTTGTTTTGCTTGTTCAGGGAATATAAAAGGCTCATCGTCAAATGCATGTTTTGTTGTATCAACAATGGTGAAGTTAAGATAATCCCTTGTAACTCTGACTCCATCATCACTATCATACCACAAATACTTAAAAAGATAGTATGGATCTAAATGTTGGAATTGAACTTCATATATAGCCAATAAAACTCCATGATATAAGTTGTCATCCGGTCCAATAATTGCAACTCCACTGTTTTGTGTTACACGACTGCACTCTATATAATTTGGTTCAAATTTATATCCATTGACATAATAACCATGATAATAAAATGCTTTAATTGAAGTTCCTTCAGATAAATACTTGAGCCTTTCTGGAATGTGTTGTTGCTTCCTTAACTCTCTAACCTATTAAAAGTAAATAGGTTTAAGTATTCCATTAGTACAATTATGTATAACGATAAAATAAAAAAAATGCTTACATGATCTTTAAACCAATGCACAAAATTTCTATGTTGTTCTAATTTGATTTCATCTTCACACCACGAAGGATGTCTAGATCTTAGGATGTCTGCATGATGCCTACAGAAAAAATAAAATACACTTCTCGATAAGCTACCATAAAATGATAAGAAGAAGTAATTGAAAATTTCTTCAACTTACTTTATGTAGTCATCGATAGAATCATCATTGAAAAGGATAAACTGGTGAGCTTTATGAGTTTCATCAATAGAATGAGCAATAATTTGACCAGCTCCAATTGGTCCATCCTCATAGTCTGGATTCCATTTTTCTTTAGAATCTTAATCACATAGGTAACGGGAACAAAATGTAGCCACTTCATCTCTCAAATAACCCTCAACAATGGAACCTTCTGGATTACTTTTGTTTCTGACATACTTTTTTAGAGTAAATAGGTATCTCTCTGTCGGGTACATCCATCTAAATGGATTAGGACCACATAGTTTAGCCTGAGTTGGAAGATGCACTGATAGGTGAACCATTACATCAAAAAATGTTGGAGGGAATATCTTCTTAAACTTGCACATAATTAGAGGTATTGCATGCTCAAGTTTTTCCATGCTTTGAACATCAATATATTTAGCACACAACTGCTTAAAAAATAGAGACAATTCCATTATAGATTTCCCTCAATGTTTTGAAGTGGTTTTCCTTAAGGCTAGAACAAGCAAATTTTGCATTAGAATGTGATGATCATGACTTTTTAGGCCCACAAGCTTCTTCTCATGAAGTTGAACTAACTGAGAGAAATTAGAAGAATATCCATGTGGCAATTTAAGATCTTTTAAAACAACAAGAAAGGTTTCTTTTTCCTCAGGAGTCATGCTATAAGATGCAGGGGGGATAACAACTTTTCCATTACTCATTGCCTTCTTTATCCATAATGATTTCCTAATCTTCAACCTATCCATGTCCAAACGAGCATTTATGTTCTCTTTACTTTTGCCATCCTTATACAACAACCAACTTAACAAATTAGCACATATATTTTTTCTCGATGTGCACTACATCCAAATTATGGAAAACTAATAATTTACTCTAGTATGGAAGTTCAAAAAAAATACTTTTCTTGTTCTAACCAAGAGGAAATTGTTGTATGACATTTGGTACATTGGATGTTTCCCTCCCAAATATAACATTATCATAATCATCCCATAGTTCCAAGATTTTTTTGTCCAGAAAGAGAATTTGGTGTAGAATCAAGTTCAATAGTTCCATCAAAGTGTTTATCATCATATCTCCATGGGTGGTCAATAGGAAGAAATCCTCTATGCCTCATGTATGCTAATTTGTGACTAAATGGTAAATGAATGGATGTTGTGTCAATGTGCCATTCCGGACAGCCATAAGTTCTACTAGTTTTTTGACCAGATAACATCTTATATGCAGGGTAGTCATTTATGGTTCCTAAAAGAGCAGCCCGCATCCTAAAAGTTTCACACTTTTCAGCATCATATGTATCAACACCTACTGCCCACAACAACTTTAGTTCATTAATCAGTGGTTGTAAATATACATCAATGTTGTTTCTCGAAGACTTAGGCCCATTGATTAGAAGAGGCATCATAAAATATGATTGTTTTGTTACCAGCCAAGGAGGCAGATTGTAATTCAGGATAATCACTGGCCAAATACTATGACTGGCTCCATATGCCATATTAAAAGGACTAAAGCCATCAGTAGATAGTGCTAGTCAAACATGATGAGGTTCACTACTAAATTCAGGATGTTTTTCATCAAAATCCTTCCAGAGTTCTGAATCTCGAGGATGACACATTTTACCTTCAGGTGGTTTCAGGCTAGTATGGTGATATGTCACGAAATTTGTCGTTTTGGTTGAATTGAACATCCTCTTCAATCTAGGAATAATGGAGAGATAGCGACAAACTTTCACCGATATTTTGGAATCTATCTCTTTGTTAGGATTTGTAGGCTTCCATCTTTATATTTTACACCTTAAGCACTCATCTAGATTGGCTTGATCACCTCTATATAACATGGAGCTGTTTGGACATGCATGTATCACTTCTTTTATTAAACCTAAAGAAGACATCAACTTGTTCATCTCATACCAAGTCTTAGGAAAGTTGTTATTCATTGGAAATACCTTACAGAGTATATAAAGAAGCTCACACATTGATTTGTTGGTCCAGTGATTATCACACTTAATGTTAAATAGATTAGAGACAAAATGCAATGTTGAATATTCACAACCTTCATATAGGGGTGTGTTAGCTTGTTTCAAAACTTCTTCAAATTTTTCAGACTCATGATCAAGATTTGAAACAAAATTGTGTTCCATTTCATCAACATCCCTAATCATTGCATCAGAAATCATTTGATCCACATCATTATTTGACTTAAGTGGTGAAGTTCTAGTAGTTTGATTGTTATAAAAAAGTTCACCATGATACACCCATAGAGTGTAATGAGAGAAAAAACCATAGAGAACTAAATGCTCCCTAATTATGTTGTGTTCTTTGTGAAACTTATTCTCACATTTCATACATGGACAAAGCATCATTCTCGTATTGACATTATTTGAGGCAAATTCCATAAAGAAATCTATCACATCAATAAAATCATTATCCCGACGACGATCAAATCTTGTTTTTGGCTTATACATCTATGTTCTGTCGATAAAATATTGATTGTCCATAGTCGAAGCCTAACATAAAAAGATATGTTTTAGGAAGAGGTCAGTTTATATTGTCACAAATAATACTAGTTTCTGAACAACCAAAAATATTAAAAATTTCATCAAAATGTGTTGCTAATTCAGACAATATGGTTATGTATATTGATATTAAGTGCATGCATATATCTTCATATTTTTTTCTCAATATTTTTTATGATAATATTAATTTATCTGATAACAAAGAGTTTCAATTATTTGAACATTTAATATAAAACATGCAACTTGGTATCTCATATGAAAAAGACAATACCCATAGTCAACTATGAAACATAAGAATGAATATAAAGTAATATGCAAGACATAGGATAAAATATGAAGGATTAATACAAGCCTTTAACACTCATCTAGATCAGGGCATATGTGAAGTCATACATGAATATTGATCGATAAGTATTAGCACCTTATAACAGTCGATGATGGTAAAATTTAAAATGATTATTGTAGTTGATGTTAGTTGTATATTGGAAGAAGAAAAAGTTAGAGCACTCACAGGAAGATGAAGTACGTGTCGGGACGTATGCGCCTATGACAAGATTCTTCTCAATAGTACACCAAGAACAAATCTGCTTCGTAACATTTCGATTCCAATCAACACCCTGTTGTGAGTATACATAGTTAATAACTTATCAAGTTTACACCAATTAAATTGTGAAATACTTTAAAATCTAAAAAATATATAACCGTGCATTTATTTGAAATTGTGGTCCAAACAAAGTCTTACGGTAGTGATGTGTGAAGATATTAATCATAGACTAAGCAACCAACCGTGGATTATAGAAGATTTTGCACTAGTTTAATGTGTGAAAATATTAACAAATTTATAATATAGATAAATTGTATACTTGCAAATATTATCAATCGTTGTAAAGTGAATACATTATAATAGAATTTTTTTGTACTGGAGGTAGGAATTAAAATTGGTTATGCATTGTTGGTAGATGCACAACTCATGTGTAATCTGCAGAATATGTATAATATTTGAGATTTATCAGAAACCAGATTGTGCATGAAGCGTTTAATTTGACCATTCTCATGGCTGTAACTTCACGGCGAATAAAACAAACACGGCTTGTAACGTCCGACGAGGATCAAGCCTAGTTTGGCCGCCGACTTCTTCAATCCCGGTAATGATACACGACGTCCATATTTCCAGTGTGGCTGCCGGTGAAGAGCTATTACATAGGGGGTGGAAAGAGCGATAGGCTAGAAAATATGATAGAACGATGGTATTTACAGTACCACCAATGTCGGCGTGGCTGGAAAAACCATCCGTTGTTGTTGCCGCAACAAATGGACTGGTTATAAGTGCCTCTAACTATGCAATTGGCTACCAATTATTATGTTAACTACCAGAATTTCTATGCCGGTGGCCCGGTACGAGGGCTTCCCGTTCCGTGATTGCTTCCGTCACCGATGATTCTTAGATAGCTAAAACTAGTTTCTATCTCATACGACCCTTGGATGGATATTCTGAAAACAGCAGCCACGTTAAGAAAGACAATGACTAAGAAGGACAATGACTGAAAATACCAGATTAGAGAATAGAGCAGTGAGATTAATAGCAAATGATAGAAAGTTAAGTGAGGACTGTGATATAGATTTTGACAGAATACCTAATCCTTCCCGCATAGCAGCCGCACCCAGTTCTGGTGCCGCAGCCACGTCCAGTACCGGGGACACAGGGGTTGGCTTGAAGATCAGGAGGAAAGATGGCCGAGGTTGAAGGTGCTGGCCGTGCAGATGAGGCTTTCTCTAAAGAAGTTGTCAGCCACAAACCAAATAGGAGGCAAGGGAGGAGGCGGCGCTTAGGGCACGATTGTCCGAGACGGAAGCGCTGAGTGCTCTGCACTTAGCGGACTGGGAATAGTGGACTGGAACCGAAACAAGTAACCGTGGTCTATTAAAATGGAATTAACATATGTAAAATTGTGATATGAAATAACTGTGGTTTATTTGAAAACCGTGAACTATGCCACGTTGTGTGCTAGTGATACCTACCTCCACGTGACATCAGATGCAGTCATCTCAATTCACCTGATCATGTAGTATGGTGAATGTCGTGTTTGGTTAGTATTCAAGTTAAGATTTTCATGTGGATGTTCACAAGAGAGTTATGTCTAATTGATGTAGCAAATCATAAATTGTACTATCATAAATGTGCATGAATTGTTTTCGGGAAAAACTAAAAGAGAAAAAAAAATAACATTTTTCACAAAATAACTACCAAACCGGACACGTCTACAATTTATTCTCAAATCGTACAGTTCCTTGATGAGTGCGCCATTATTTAGCATATTTGCTTTCGGGGGTAGTTATGTCAAAACATTTGCTTCATTGATGAGGTGACGATGGATATGCCAAACCTGTTATCAAATTTAAATATCTAAAATTAAAACGTTTCATCCAGTTTTGTACACATTCATAGTGAGGGCCAACATTTTGACGCATGTTCTCTGAAGTGAATCGGCTTAGAAGTTTGATACATATATTGCTTTTATTGTTTTCATAATAGTACAATATATTGTTGTACTTTTTGTGCACTCTATGAATTGCATTATTAGTATTTGAATTACAATGCTACTTTCATTCTATTGTATCATATTTTATTCTATTTGTTTTTAAACATCTAACTATGACACATGTCGTTCCACCAATTGCGTCACAAAGTTATAAAAATTAACAAAGTCAGGAGGTTTATTTTACTTTTCATGTCCCTCCCTTACAAGCCATTAAATTAATTTTTTTTGCAATGGTATAAAATATTGAGGTCACAAAATAAAATAACTATCAAATTAAACATTTATATGAGACAAGATAATACCAATCATTAACCATTTACCTAAAACTTACTAACTACGTCTACGTGCATGATCACGTGATCAACCTTCAATTGCTCAACCTCAATATCTACTAGGTAGGTATGTCAAATCTCTATGTGGGTGTCTCAACAAGCTCAACAACAAAGTATGATATAGGTCCACAAGGACTCAAATAAGTAAGTGGATGTTAATTATGTTCTGCATTCCCCACTTGTGGAGGAAGAGTGTAAGATCCTAAAATCTATTAAACTTGAATTCTATGTTAAGTTTTTGAGGTTCACTTCAACATAAAAAAAGCAGTATTGAAATGATGAATATAAATTCAGTGAATTGGGCCTAGTTTATGTCTTCAAATTTAAGTGAATAATAAATATTGAGCTAATATGCATGTATGAGACTAAAATTGAGAAACTGTGACATCTCAAACCTTAAAATCAAAATTTAGAATAATTATAATAAAGCCTATGATCATTTGGAAGATATAGGTATAACCATGGGCCCAAGGATCCAATTTGAAACCAAATTAAAGCACATTTAGATTTTCAAATAGCTCCTTAATATACAAATTGATAAATCAATATTTCATGTATATAGTAACTAATAGATATATTTTAGTTGGAAGATAAAATAATTATAAGATAATGGGAGAAAATCCATATGATTCGAATGTAATATATGATCTAGGTAATTAATTAATGAATTGTCTATATAATGCTCGAAGACAAAGTCTCAGGGATCAAACAAGCTTTCCATGATATAAACTTTTGCCAAAGTGTAGATAATGGATATATAGAGATTATCCTAAAGTTTGAGATAAGTTAAGAGCTAAGATGAGACTAGAGACTAAAAGAAGGTATATGGGTTTTATATAAAAAGAAAAATGGAAATTGGAGGAAGCAGACTGCACATGCATCAGAAAATAAATTTCATATCCTTCTGAGACTTTGTCTAGATGGTATGACTTCACTCTCAAACTATGGTATGACTTCACTCTATGTCATACACCTATATAAGGCCACATAAAGGACCCTCATGACTTCCTGGTCGCCTCCCAACATTCTATTGCTCCTAAGATATGATAAAACACCTGCAAAACTCCAACATCCAACTCCAGTGGCGTGATCTCTTCCGCTCAACCCAGGGCGTCTATGGCCAATTTCTCTAGCCTATATATCTGTAGTGAGTCTGGGAGGAGATATCAACAACAAGAATGACTTCAAGAATCTAGTGGAGTGTACCTTTCAAGTCAGGAAGTACTCCTAAGAGAAGCTTGTTAGAGCCTATACTTCAGACAACTACGAGACCTCACGAGTGGTGGGGAAGGAAAATGGGAACTCCTAAACCATCTGATGATCCTCGATTTATCAGTAGAGAAGGTAAACTCCCTGTTTTGATTTTTGTTTCAGACAATATGTATCCTAACCCAGAATCCCTAGATCTGGTCACCTATCCCTGACCTGAGGAACTCATTGCAATTAGGGAGTCTGTGCAGACTCAACCCACCTCTGGAAGCTACTACCAAAGCTAGCTTCCTGGAATCAAGTTGAGAATATGGACACTTAGCTTACTAGACATGGACCAGTAGTCAATATGAAACCTAATCTTGTGAATCTCCCTTCATCTAATACCAATGTAAATCATATAAACAGAATGGAAACTCGACTTTTCCTTTCCTTGTCCAACCACCAGGTCTAACATTGTCAAAATAGGAATACAACTAGATAGATCAATCTAGAACCCTCAAAATTATCTTTTTCTCTTTATTACATGAGAAATGGTGTAGTGGGGAGGGAGATTGACCCCCTTGTTCTCATCTCATCTCCATTATAGCCACATGTTAAATTAAATATATAAAGGATGAACCAAATCCTTATCTAAACCTTAGTACTTTCCCTTATGGATGCAGTCAACTAAATGGGATAGAGATAGACTCCATGTTTCTATTGTATCTTGACCCATATTAGGATTCAGAAAATATGTATCTTGAACCAAAATCCCAAGCTCCGGTCTCCTATCCATGACCCGAGGAGATCATTGTAATTGGGGAGTCTGTGCAGACTCAACCCAGCCTCTGGAAGCTACTGCCAGAGATCCACTAGAGTAGGTTTTTAAACAATATGTATCCTGACCTATAATCCCTAGATCTAGTCACCTAGACATGACCTAAGGAGCTCATTGCAATTGGGGAGTCTGTGCGGAATCAACCCAGCCTCTAGTAGCTACTACCAAAGATAGCTTCCTGGAATCAAGTTGAGAATATGCACACTTAGCTTACTAGACATGGACCAGATCTCCCTTCATCTACTACCAATGTAAACCATAGAAATTGAATAGAAACCTGACTTATCCTCTCCTTGTCCAACCACCATGTCTAACATTGTCAAAACATGAACTCAACTAGATAGATCAATCTAGAACCCTCAGAATAGTCGTTTTCTCTTTATTACATAAGAAATGGTGTAGTAGAGAGGGATATTTACCCTCTTATTCTCATCCCATCTCCATTATAGCCACATGTAAAAATAAATATATAGAAGATGAATCAAATCCTTATTTGAACCTTCACAATTTCTCTTATGGATTTAATCAACTAAATGGGATAGAGATAGAATCCCTGAGTCTAGTTTTACAATTGTTGTGTGACAAGGCATCTAACATCCTGTCCCTCATGATTGCCACAAGCTTGTTGCAAAATTGGGAGGGGAACTAGGGCCATGTATCCTATTTTTTGTAGTTGTCAAGCTCCCCAAACACTCATCAATGATGCAATCTTCTCAAACTAAAGTCAAGTGGTGGCATGTGGTGTCAACACTTATCAAACTCTATATCTTTCTAGAGAAACTACATTTGATAAGCATATACCTCACATAGTCAGTGTGCAACAGGATTGAGTTTTGTGATGGTAGGGCAAGCATGTGGTGGATTGATCCAATCTGGTCCTAGAGGTGTAGAATGATTATGGTCAATGCCAACCAAAGAGTAGCCCAAGATTGGAAGCAACCTAGTAAGGACCCAATTTTGTCACTAGTAGTTGGGCCCAAAGACAAGGGCAACACATTTCATTTTCCAAGTAACCGCATCATAGAACCATAGAAACCCAAGGAACGACCATGATTCATTTAGGTAAGGTATTACAACCAATAATAAAAGAATAAGTAGTTTATTTGAATGATGTAAAATAATATATCATTTCGATCAGGAGACTAAGTCCTTTTACCATGCTTCCTTACATTGAAATTTGGAATATATTCCTAGTCAAATGATTGTTAAGATAAGACATGGTATTTATGTTGTTTATATTATGTAATATGTTTTGGTGATGGTTCCTCCTTTGACTGTCCCAATACAACTTTTTTCAATGAATATACAATATATATTCCTCAGAATTTATGTAATATGGATGTCAAAGTGATAATAAAAATATGTATAATCAAGGGCAGAACCAGTATCCAGTCGGTGCGGGGGCCAAAATTTATCCTAAAGGTTCTTATAAAAAAAATTGACTAAAAACATGTAATAGTTTTGAAGAAACGCCGTATGAAATAAAGGAATTTGAACCTAACAAATAGCAACAACAAAACACTCCACTGTGATAAACTATATTTCTGATCACTTTATGTCGTATATATATATATATATATATATATATATATATATTAATTGTGATTAATAAACACACACGCACTGATGAAAATTAGCAAAATGTTGGTCGCAACGTTCGAATCTGCGTCACCCTTCTACAACAACAAGTGATTAACCGTTATGAGACAACATTGCTCAATTGCATTCTTAGTACTATTTATTATTTAACTACAATGTAAATATATGTAATATTATACATGTATAGTATTTCATAAAAAACAATTGTGGGGGGGGGGGGCATGGTCCCTGCTTGCCCCTGATTCCGGCCATGTGTATAATCTTAAAAATATCAGTTGTAAAGTTTTATCTTGTCCATATTAAAAAATACTCTTGATGTGTTTATTAAATGGATTCTAAATGAAAAACCATAAAGGTAGATTTAATACCGTTATGTAATCTTTAGATCTAAAATGTAATAAAAATGTGTATTCTAGGTTTAAATAGATATCTTAAATGATAAGCATAAGTGTTTTTGTCATTAGAATCTTTATATATGATGAATGAAAAAGGTAGGGTTGAAACATGATTAACATTATTAATTAGTGCAAAAACCTTAGTCTAGATAGATTTCGTGAATATCTTTTGATATCTTAATCATGTTCTTGAGTTCTTAAATTACATGCTTATTATAGTGATGTAATTAGTTAGTTGATGTATTTTCCTTTTGGGTCTATATGGAAATCATCCATGCTTGGATGTACCATGTAACATACCCAATTCAAGGTATTTTCTTAAATTTTAGAATATATTTTTATAACATAGTAATGGTACCTTCCCTAAATTTGAGAAACAATTAGACTTAAATTAACATACTTAGATGATATCCATTTTCTATAAGGGTCTTTATGCATAACTACCAATATGAGGTTTAAATAATTATCCCCTTTTTAAAGATAAGTCTCCAAAATACTCTCATAAGAGAGGAGAGATAGAAATAAAGCTAACACATTAATTGGAATAACAAATATTAATAGAAAAAAGTTAATACACTAAATTGGTACTTAATATGTAAACAAACAATAGAGGCATGAAACATTTGCAAAAGGAGAAATAAATGCCAAAATGGGATTCCTTATGGTCCAGTTTGGTTGGGGTCAATGGGAGGTCAAATGCACCCTTTGATTAAGTAAAGAAAGAGAAATATAAAGTTTTTAGTAGCAATTAACATGCAACACATTATTGGAATATAGTTCAGTGATTTAGTCACGGGTCACATGTGTCATATGCTCTACACAGTCCAATGGTGACAAGTTGATCCACGTGATCTAATGGGACAACCACTTGTCATCTTCAACCCCCATCTCGTGACCCCAAAATTGGGGAACAACAGGAGGCTTTGACGCACAATGACTCCCTAAATGTTTCACCAAATCAAATAATTTTTTTCTCTATGAAATTCATCGTAACTAGATGCATCCACCAAGATATAAGTCATGAAAAATACTCCTCTGTACTAGAAATGCATAATTTGACACACAACTACCTCAGTTTCTAGTCACACCTAGACCTTTAAATAAACTGCAAACCTACCTACTCGCCACCAACAACTTGTAATGAATCCAACATAAGGATCGCACTCACCCTCCACATTTCTCATTTGGCTCCATTTCCTACTAGTTTTGTGCAAACTCTATAACTTCACTTCTCTATGGAGCTGCAAACATGCCGACTAATACTGAAAACTCCACAGAGTCTAACCCTCCAATAAGGATTTATCTACCTTCTACTTGATTTTCCGGCATGAATAGTAAGGTTTACTACCATGTATCACCCTCAACTCATGATCATGTTCCAGTCTATTCCCCTGTCATGGAAGGAGTAGACATATCACTTATGTTCACCTTCGAACTCTTCTGAGTTATCATTGTGCACAGTTTGTTCTAATGAATTTGTCATCTCATATCCGGTGTCGTGACTTGGTCACCTACTTGATGTTTGATGAAGTCCTCTCAACTAGGCTACATTGTGTGAATAGAAATCAAATAAAACGTGATATCGGGTCTCCATTTGACCTAGGTATCCCTGACATCCTAATCACATCATTAATGTACCAAGGGCTTTCTTGGTTTTCTCCTTTCAATGTATGGGTCATCATGTGAAATCTGAATAAACTAAACTAAACATGATGCCCTCGTCTTGGATTTGATACCGTCATGCCCCCAATGGATGAAACAGTCATTTGACATGGTATTTAATGAAAATGTTTAAGTTTTGTAAAAATTGTAGTAAATTATATAGAGGTCAGAAAATTATAAAAATATATGCTTTTGACATAAGAAAAATCTACTTGAATTAATAGCTCAATTTTTAGAGTCAAAATCAGAGTTTCTTTGGTAAGATCATTTAATGTTCAATGAATTAGAATGCACATATGATAAACATTATGCACATCTAGAATGGACTTAGTTATTGGGAATATCAAATTTGAACCGTAGGAAGGCCTTGGAGGACTTAGAATTGTTTGTAAGGTATGAGTAATCCCTATTTAAAATTGAGCATTAAATTGATTGTAAAACCATTTTATAATGAGACATCTTTAGACATTTCCCCCTTCCTTACACTAATTCTATATCGAATGAGATATATTTCTATGATTGCTTCTGAAATGTGAAACTATCCTTGAATGTTGGGTTTATTACCCATTCTGCTAACTTTAAATTGTTAAAATTTTTATGCACAAAATCATTTCATCTTGCCACATTCTATTACATGTTCATTATACTAGTAATATAATGTAGAAGTACTTATGTTCAACCATACACTTTATATATATATACACACACACACACACATAGGATGTCGGAGTTTTACTCCCCCTTTCCCATGGGGTATCGAGGTTTTACTCTTCCATTCCCTTTGGATATTGGGTTTTCTTGCTCCCCCTTATCCATGGATGATTGGGGTTTTAGTGTGGCTTACTCCTTGGCTTGAGATCCTATGGTGTCTCAACCTTGCAATAAATTCACTAAGTCTAACCTACATACACACTTTTTATTATTATTGTGATTTATTTTGGCAATATATTGGAAATGATTATGATTTATCATCTAAACTTTACTACTAAATTATTTCGTTATATCCTCTTGAACTTGCCTACTTGATATAGACCCTACTTTAATGGAAACACCCTTTTTTATCTTACACCTCTAATTATGCTCAATTATGTTATCAAGCACATGCTCAATGTTATTGATGTATCCTTTTTGTCTCTTTTTCCTATTTGGGTGTTCTTCCACCACCCAAAGTCTACAACTCTAGGAGAGCCTGAATTTGTAAGAGCAAGAAGTTGGAGAACAAGATATAGAACAACCTAAGTAGATTTATGAGAACTTTCAAAGATGCCTAGGTGGCAATCCACCTCTACTTTTTAGGTGATAGTTTAATTAGACTTTCATTTTTCCAACATGGACCCTTATGTTTAAACATTATTATTCTCTTGTTATAGCTTTAGCTTCCTTATGTTGTAAAACATTTAAATGTTTCTATGCATGCCATATTGTTTTGGGTATTACTATGCACTCCCTCTCTTTTGATATGATGATTATATTTGGGACTGTATCATTTTATTTCAAAATAAATGTAAGGAGTGGTCCTATCGTTGGGACTCACTCCTTACATCCCTTTTGTAATTTGTACATTGGACGCATTTCTCTATCTTCTATCTCTTTCTTAAGATTTTTCTGGTGGGCTTTTGTTGCTTTATTATATATTTAGCTTTCTGATCGATTGTTGATAGATATTTTTCAACAAATATGCCATCCTTGTGCCACTGCCAAGTCTCAAAAATAGCTTATTTGTCTACTTATGGATAATAGAATGTATCTCAACTGGTGGAAGCTTAAATTTATTGTTGGTCGTAGAAGTTCCATTGATGGTTGGCCATGAAGCCAACAGATGGGAAGATGATCTCCACCTACTGATTAATAACCTAGAAGATCCATATCAATATAAAACATTGGCCCAATGCCAACTGTTGAAGAAAATGCTTATTGACAAATGATAATATCCCTATGCACAAACCAATAGCGAAGACTAATGGGATCTCTGCATGATGTCATACAGAAAAAATCTCAACAATTTCCTAGTGATGTGGTCGATGACTGATGAAGTCACTAGTGTAAGGACTAATGTCTCTAAAACATATAATTTCCACTCTATCTCTTCTTATCTACCCTCTGTGTAATGACCCCACCTCCCAGTAACCCCCAATTAAGGGAGACCAAGAGGTCAGAGCCGTTATCCCAATTTCTGGAGCAAAGGTTCAACAAATAATCAATAACAATTATCAAATTCTACTAACTAAACTGAAAAGTTGTAATAAAATTTAACTTTGCATACCTTTTAATAAAAACTTGGGTATCTACTTCTATCCACATGGAGTCTATTCTAACTAATCCTCCTTTGAAATTTAATTCATATTTAATTCCACATATGCCACTTTACTGTTTGTTCTTTTCACTTGTACCTAAAACGCCGAAAAACAAAATGTCGGTCAGCATAAAGTAGGTATGTGGGGGGAAACAATAATCATGCAACTATGATAACAATGTAATCAACCAATTATCGTTTAACAACCAAAATTATGTCTTAAGCAATACTACTCAATCCTTACCTATCCCCTATCTCTGTGTTGTCCCTATAGTGGACCGAGATAGTACCTCTCTCTATGGTAGATCCTTACCCCCATGGCCCTACCTCACAGGTAGCCAATACTTAGGGTTATAGAGTCGCATGGCCCTACCATAAGGTACCCCAAACCACGACTCAAGGATACTTGATGGACCTACCCCATTGGTAGCCATGTACTAAGTCATCCAATGACCTGATGGACCTACCCCATAGGTAGCCATGTATTAGGTCAAACCATTAAGCCACAGAGGGGACTAGGATCTGAGGTAGTAGGCACATATCTTAAGTGATAGTCATATCCACATTATAGTTTGCATGAATTAAATTCATCCAACAGTTTAATTCAAGTCATCGAGGAAAACTTCTCGAAAAACTAATTTGAGATATTCATAAGCATAACCACATACCTATCAGGCTGATTTGAGACAGAATAATCCATGCAAGTAAGAAATCCAAGCAAACAAGAACACATAACAAGATCCTGAAATAAGCATACAGTTTCCTATTATTGATCATGCCATCAAGATCTATTAAATTTAGCTCGCTTCCTAGGGTAACTAGTCCACTTTTAGGGTTTTCATTGCAATTAGGGTTTCCCTTCATCTTTTACTATTTTAAACCATAATTTAATGCAATTTTTCACAAACCCTAATTATCTCAACATGTAATCCTCAATTTTGGATTAAAGGCATAATTAACCATCAATTAAGTCCATTAAGCCTCTTTTACATTAAAGCTACCATTTTTTATCCTTTTAATCCATGACAAGTTCATTATGCTCGTTTATCATTAATTCATAGTTCACTATGGTCTAATTCACATATGAACTCTACTTGTCATTAATTCTACCTTTACTCATTAGAAAACCGTAATTTCTACATTAAAGGTATTTATCCACAATTAGAAACCTTTATACTCAAAATAGCTTAGAACCATTTTTTCTCAACTCTAATCATAAAATTGATCAATTAAAGCCATTAAGAGTCTCATTACAAATATTAGGGTTTCAAGGCCCATTAAAGCATAATTATGCACATGAACTTCTAAATTAAACTCCTTATGTGCAAAGTTTATCCTTTTTGTTCTTAATGTTCCTTTTTATCATTAACAGGTTAATACCAACTTTAATCATCCATTAAACCCTACTAAATATATTAACCATCTCAAAATAGGGTTTCTTAATCTTTAATTCATTAAAGTTGATAACTTACACTACTTTTCAAATTGCAAATGGAATCAACTTCTAAGTATATTTTTATTGGATTCCTCTCATGTTTCTGAGAAATTTTCATATTTTATGCATATCCATTCGAGCTACCAATATTTAAATATGATTTTTGCAAAATATCACTTACCAAAGCCAATCAAAGGGCGCCATGTGTCCCTTTCCATGCAATGTGCCTTGTAAGTTGAAATCATAACCGAATTATGAAACTGCCCCCACGCAAGTGAGTAGAACTTCAGCCCGCAGAGGGGTAAAAGCGTCCAACGCCTCCTGTGCTCCTTCTTCCTCATGAAAGCCTTACGCTTCCGACTGCAGCAGCTCAGGGAGGGCTTCCTTCCTCCATCCCTTGGTCCCTAGGGCACCGGCGACCACTCAATCACCTTCGCCGCCCTCCACCGCACCTAGTAGTGCTCATCCCTCGTAGCAAGGGTGGCTAGCCTACGCTGGCCGGGCCTGCAACCTGCAGTCGGCCTGGCGGTTGCGTTGTTGGTGCTGCACGATGATGGCGGGCAGGGAAAGGTGGCCAACCACCCTAGAACTTCGGAGCTCACTATAAAAAAAAGATGATTTAGCTACGATTGTTTAAGTTACATTTAATTTATGTGTAGCGAAAGCTATTTTTACTTATAAAATTTAATGTGTGACTTAAATAATTGTAGTCACCTCAATAAATAAGATGTAGCTACAAATTTTTACTCATTTTAATTATATAAAAAATATATATATTAGAAGGCCAGACTAAAGGGGGAAAAATCCCACACTCTCTCAGTCTCTCCTTGTAAATGCTTGTGCATTGTTTGAAACGGTTTCCCAGCCCGCACGACCCTGTCACATGAAGCTGAGGACTCTCATCACCACACCACTGCTTCCCGATCACGCCTGCCTCTCCGAACACCGCTGATCCAGTGTCTGCCTATCCGGATGCCAGTGATATGAGCCCAGTCGTCCACCAGAGCCCAGCAGCCAAGCCACCCAGCCGCCAAGCAGCCCAGCGCCTCCATCGACCCCCCACGACGGACTTCCCTTTCCGAGTCTCCCTAAGGCAGACTTCACTTTCGGACGCCTGCCTCCCAGCCTCTGGCCCGACCACGTGAAGCAAGGTTTGTCTTCCACACAACGGCTCCCCCGATCTCCTGCCTCCCATTGAGTCTGAAAGAATTAGCTACTACTTAAATACCTTGAAAGAGATACACCTTATACTGACGTCACACTAACTGACAAGGTAAGAACAACATATCGTTTTAGTACAGACCACCGCCACCACCATTCTATATAAAATGAACACCTGATTTGTAAGGGAACTAGTGCTTTCTACAAAAGGGAAGCCATAGAGGCAGTTGTCTTCTGAGAAGATTGAAGTTTTAATCAACAGACCATAGAGGTAGTTTCAATAATTCAAATTGATATGCTGCAATAAATATACATCTATGGAAATTTTGTAGGACATATCTTCAAAATCAAGTGCTTATTTGGAAACTTCAAACAATTTAGAAGGGTGTTTTGGGGCTTCTTGACTTTATATCTCACTATGGACACTTAATAGTAGCAAGTCTTAGTAGTAGGATTCTCAAATCTGTTCATTTGCAGTAGCTATACTAATCAGGGAGCTACTACATCCCCCGAGTTGAGCCTCTCCACTGCAAGGCATCTATAATATTCAACTTCTTACCATTCTTAAAAAGACCCAACTAATATGACTAGCATAGCCTATCCACTGTGCTCGTTTGGTTTCGATTAGGGGCTGTTTAGTAGGAGGTAGCGGCAGTTCATTACAATTAAATGTCCAATTTTCGGATCAAAATTTTATTTGGTTGGGTGTTGTCGGTTGTAGTTAGGCCCTGTTTGGTATGATGTGCTCCAGTGTAGTTCGAGGAATTTAAGAATGGATCAAACATAATCCCATGTTTCAAACTACTATATTTTTATTTGGTAGGATGTGTAATAAACTCCACGTTTATGCTCCCATTCATTTGGTACGTGAATTAATTCACATAGCAACCGGTGGTCTCAGTAAAATCTACCACAGCAGGAATCTTCGACTGGTGTTGTGTGGTATGTGGTCATCATTACTGGAAATAAAAGGTAGTATAGAAGGAAAGCATCGTCAAAATGACAGGAAGGTCACTCTACACCCGACTGCACTCAAAAGGGGTGCAACACCAACACAATGAATTAGACACCAACACAACTACCCAAATAAAAAACACAACTGAAAAATAGCCAATTGAATGTTAAGAATTGCAATTACACCTTACAATACTGGCCCATAATTGAATTCATTCTACATCAGAACTAGTCATTTTTCTTCACATTATCGGCAATAGGGCATGGGGGTTCCATAATGGGGAGCAAGTCCTATGTTTGCATTTTGTATGCGATTTGGCGGGTATGTGAAATCATAAAAATAGGAATTTGGGGAGGTGTCTTCCTGATCTAGTTACGTCCACCGCGTCTTTCTCCTCTCTACATTTGATTTTTCTTTGGTTAATCTTTACATTGCCCCTTTTTCGGCAGTCTATGAAGTTAGGTGTTGGCAGTCCATAAAGTTCGGAGCTAGAATAAGGGATATGGGTTGGTATTTGAGAGGAGAAGTGGGAAGCAATTTTCAAGCAATGCTGTAAACACCTAGAATATATTGGTGAGTTACGATGATGTCAAAATTGGAACGGAAAACTGAATATGACAATCAACATTTTGCTAGTTCAGAGGGGCCATGAACCAGGTAGAGTTGTTGCAAAACTACTGGGAATGGAAAAATAATCAGGACCAAGATACATATACTTCACATAATTCCGTATGAGGACTAGATTATAGAGCATTAAAATTATGTATGTTATGTAGAGCTTATTTGGTATTTATTATATTCTAATGATTGTGTTTCTGCATTGTATTGTTTCTAAACAAAAGGATCCACACATGTCATATATGTGTTTGAGTTGTATACTAGGAGTATATGGGACTTTTGGTTGGGTTACAATTGACTATTACCATGGTAAAAGTATTGACAATTTTGTTTAAATTGTAGAATTGTTGTACTTCAAATGATCAATGACCTGAAACTACATGACTAATGGGAATTTACAATAGCGCAGAGTTACGAAACATCTTAATGGACAGTTTATATAGGAGCCTTTAGTAATGAAACTAACTTATGTAACGATTTTTAATACTTTGTATTCTTATCCTTTTTTTTCTTAATTGTTATAGGTAGTCATGATAGATAAAAGTTGGATCCATAAGGAACACAAAACAAGCACAACATATTTACTTGGGGTGGTTAAATTTATAGAGCATGCATTTTCAAAATCCAGCAGGGATGGGACTATCTTATGTCCTTGTAAGCAGTGCTTAAATGTGCATAAGCAGAATCGGCAAGTCACAACTGAACGCTTGTTATGGAATGGATTCTTGACCACCTACACAAATTGTATTTTTCATGGTGAGGGTTCATTTGATAGCTCTGAGGATTCACAAATACAAAACGACATGTCCAAAGATGACATGAGAGACATGTTGCATGATGTGTATGGTGTATCATAGGATGGAGAGAATATGGAGGATGACGACCATCGATTTGTATTTGTTGATGATGTAGAAGATGAGCAATTTTACAAAGTGTTAGAGATTGTTGCACATGAGTTGTACCCTGGAAGTAAGAAGTACTCTAAATTGTACATTGTTGTGAGGTTGTTTCACATAAAATGTGTCAATAATTGGAGTAATAAGTCATTTTCTGAGCTACTTGAGCTTTTGAAGGAATTGCTTCCAGAGGGTGAGACGTTGCCCGACTCTTATTATGAATTTAGGAAAATAATCAGGGACCTTGGACTTGAGTACTTGACTATGATAAAATCGATGCTTGCAAAAATAACTACATTTTGTATCGAAAGGATTTTGCAGATAAGACTTCATGTCTGAAATGTAGTGCTTCTAGATATAAAGAAATTGAAATTGATGAAGATGGTTTAGAAAACATTCATACGAACAAGAAAGGAGTTCCTTGTAAAGTCCTACGCTACTTTCCCTTTTCTCCTAGGTTGAAGAGATTGTTCATGTGTTCGAAACTGTCACCCCTAATGTGGTGGCACGATGAAAGTCATACCAAGGATGGGATTCTACGACATCCAGCAGATTCTCTAGCATGCAAGACGTTTGATAATATGCATGCTGAGTTTACTTCTGATTCTCACAATGTTCGCCCTGGATTAACTTTCAATGGATTTAATCCCTTTGGCCTCATGAGTCTATCATATAGCATTTGGCCCATCGTATTGATTCCGTACAACTTGTCATCATGGTTGTGCATGCAGTCTCCCAATTTTATCCTGTCGATGATTATTCCTGGTCCAACTCAACCCGGAATGGACATAGATGTCTACCTGCAACTGTTGATTGAGGAGTTAAAAGAACTGTGGGAAGCTGGTGCTGATACTTATGATGTTGATCGTAAAGAGGTTTTCAAGTTGCATTCTGC
The DNA here is from genome assembly GCA_963693085.1 of Alisma plantago-aquatica. NCBI lineage: Eukaryota > Viridiplantae > Streptophyta > Magnoliopsida > Alismatales > Alismataceae > Alisma > Alisma plantago-aquatica. The sequence goes on along the minus strand of OY856409.1, from coordinate 1,090,869,327 downwards.
CTTACTGTGGATGATAAGTGACTTTCATGCATATGGTTATCTATCTGGTTGGCAAACTAGTGGGTATCTTGCATGCCCTTTCTGCAACAAAGACGCGTGCTCATGGAGACTACCATATAGTAAGAAAGCATGTTTCATGGGTCACAGGAGGTTCCTCTGAATGGATCATAAATTTTTTAAAGATGCTTCATCATTTGACGGAAAAGAAGAATTTAGAAGTGCTCCTAAGATGTTGTCTGGAAGTCAAGTTCTAGATCAAACTAGAGATGTAGATAATTTACCGTACAACTGGAGAAAGCCAAGTATATTTTTTTAGCTGTCATACTAGAAGCATAACCTTATACGTCATAATCTTGACGTGATGCACATAGAAAAGAATGTATGTGAGAGTTTGATTCGCACACTGCTAGGAATGGAGAAGTCAAAGGACACTAAAAATTCTCAATATGACCTCGAAGAGATGGGCATAAGGAATAGACTTCACATTATCAAGGACGGAAATAAAAAAATCATACTGCCTTCATGTTTTACTTTGAAGAAGGAGGAAAACGAATTATTTTGTAAGTTGTTGAAGTCTGCTCGAGTTCCTGATGGGTATTCTTCTAATATAGCTAGAAATGCACGCGTCAAAGAAAGCGAGCCGATGGCATTGAAGAGTCATGATTATCATATATTGATGCAACAATTTCTCCCAATAGCTTTACAAGTAGCATTGCCCATAAAAAATGTTAGATCTGTTGTGATCGAGTTGTCCAAGTTTTTTAATGACTTATGCTCTAAAGTCATAAATCCAAATACTTTTAAGAAGTTGGAATCCAGAATAGTAGTTACTCTTTGTAACCTAGAGAAAATTCTCCCACCATCATTCTTTGATGTGATGGAGCATGTGGTCATTCATCTTCCACGAGAAGCGAAGATAGCCGAACCAATATTCTATCGTTGGATATACCCCATGGAGAGGTAATATTTCTAACAATTAAATTTGTTCAGACTTTGCATTTGATCGTATGTGATGTTCTTACAAAGTCTTTTCTACTTATTAATGTAGACACTTACAAACTTTAAAAAGATGTATGAAATAAGGCTACTGCAGAAGCTTCTATAGAAGAAGGTTACTTGGCAGATAACATTCTGTTTGAGATATCTCTCAGGAGTTGAGACAAGGTTCACTAAATTGTCTAGAAATGATGTGGAAGATGAAGATATGGATAATGATGAAGAGTGGTCTATATTCTTTCATAAAGGGCGTCGTCTAGGAAAGAAGACTCCTATTACGCTTGATAGAACAATGCTCAAAGTTGCGCATCAATATATTTTAGCCAATTGTGATGCAGTTGATCCATACGTGAAGTAAGATCGTTGTTTACTTTTCGGTATGTAATTTCATATTTACGTCTAGGTGTATCACACGTATTTGTTGGCAGGGAGCACATCCGATACTTGAAGAAAATCAATCCACGTGCACGACAATGAGAAATCAGTAATCTTCATATGAATAGTTTCAATGAATGGTTTAAGAAAAATGTAAGTTTAAATAAGTTATTTCCATTATCATAATAACAAAAATATATAAATAATAAAATTCATAATATTTTCAGATTGAGGAGAAGGCAAAGTCGACAATTGTGTCACCAAACCTTTTAGTGTTGGCTCGAGAACCGCAACAAATGACAATGCAATATGCTGAATATGTAACAAATGGTTATAGATTTTGCACCAAGGATCGAGAATGTGACAGAAAAACACAAAATAATGGAATTATGGTGAACGCTCAGACCGAAAGTTTAGCCAGCTCCAAGGACAAAAATCCTACAACGAGTTAGGTTATGTACTATGGGGTGTTAAGGGACATTTTCGAGATCAGTTATTATGAGCAAATTAAAGTTGTATTGTTCAAATGTGAGTGGGTCAATGCAAACAGAGGCATCAAAAATTTTGAAAATGACTACACAATGGTCAATTTAAAACATATTGATGTAATTGATCATCCATTTACATTGTCCTCCCAAGCACAACAAGTGTTTTATGTGAAAGAAATAAGTCAAAAAAATTAGAGCTTTGTTGTGCACACTACACCTCGTGATACTTATGACATGGAGGAGAAACTTCATGATAATTTCATGGATGGAACCTGCTTATCAGAAGATAAATCTCCAAGTGATTTGGGAGATATCTTAAGTGACATTTGTGATGATGTTAGTTTAGTCACAGAAGACATAGAGGGTGTGAGCTTTTATGAAGGGGGTCATAATCCCCATCATTGATCTTATGTAACTCTTTTTATTTTATTAATTGTGTCAATTAATGGAAACACTCATGTTATCTTTTTATTTCTAAAATGGTCATTTATTCTTTTACGTAATTATACATTTGTTGCACAATTTTTTTTTTGTTTTGGGTTAATCTGCTTAATGAGTTTGCTTGTTGGATGTTGTCTTAATCAGCAAAATAAAAATATTATTGAAATTATTAATTTTATTTGAGGCACAATTACAAAATGTATGCCATGATTTCAATTTGTAATTGAATATTTTTTATATCAATTGTCTTTTTAAGAGAATGAAAAGACGCAGTCAGCTATTGTCTCCACTTACTGATGATGTCTGCAATGAAGGATTAACTCATGGGAGTATGATAGGTAAAATAAAAAATTACATCATTGAATATCTTTCTTAGAACCGCTCATATCATCATTTTAGTTGTAGGTATTTCCAAAAGACCAAAAGGAGGGTATCTTGGTTCAATAAATGTTGATTGGGGGTGTTCAAATGCAAAAGAAGGATTTAGAAATAGTAAAACTATGGCGGGATCAGCTGCAAACAACAAAACAAATTCTTCTTTGAACCTTGCAAAAGAAAAAAATCCCTCTATGTCAAATGATGGAGTAGGTACCGTTGGTAAAAGTCATGTGGTAGAAAACTCAAATAATGTAAGAGAAGGACGTCATTCTAAAAGACACTTAGAAAAAAAAAGTCATCAAGGAGTGCCTGTAAAAGAAAGTATGCAACATTTGGTAAATGATGTCAATAACAATCAAGAGGTTGAAATTGATAAATTAGATAATGATCAACATTTTGTTGTTGATTCTCCTAGTGTTGATACTAGGCAGAGTGAAGGTAAGAAAATTTGATACAAAGATGCATTACATTTTTCACAAACTATTATTTAATTATATGTGTAATATGTATATCCCTGTAAATGCTTGCATCATATTCGTGATTTTGTAGGGGGGGCTACAAATAAAAAAACAAGGGGCTATTCTAAGTGTATCTGATTATGGGGTAAGATAGGGGATAAGAAGCTGCCAATTACTTTGGATGAGGATGGAGATCCAATAGGACCACATCAGATTGACCTATCTTCCTTTTTGGGAACTGTTGCTAGAAATTCTGATCTTGCACCATTAAACTATCTTGATTGGCGACAAGTACCTGTTGAAAACAAAACTTCTATATGGAATTATGCGGAGGTAATTCTAGTCTTAGAGATATAATACAATGTTGTGAATTTTTTATTTAAAAATTATTATTTTGTTACAGACCAAGTTTATCATCGACATAAAGGGGAAGAATTCAGTTTTACAAATAGTGAGGGATTGTTGGAGAAACTTCAAAGCAGATATTAAAAAAACCACTACATGCGGCACAAAGAAAAATCTGACCGACTTAATGATTGCCCCTCCCGTGTTGATCCTGAACAATGGAAATTTCTTGTGAATTTTTGGGATTCTGATGATGGAAAGGTAAAACAATTTATTCCTTAATTTTTTAGAATTTGATAGTGTATATTGTATATAATTATATTATAATGCATTGTATGTAGTTAAGGTGGGCTAAAAACATTATGAGTAGAAAGTTCTTAACGACAGGACATACATCGGGATCAACGTTGTATGCTTGTGTGAAGGCTAATGTGAGTTATCTTCTAGTTGAAATGTGCATTCCACTTTCTTACTACTATGCTCATATATGCTTCTACTGTTACAAACAGTTACAAGAAAAGAAAAATGGTGGCAATGTTAGCAGATTAGACTTGTTTAAGGCCACCCATTTGAAGAAGGATGGTACTGCAATGGATGCAAAATCTAAAAAATTGATTGTAAGCAATCATTTAACAAATTTGTTTTTATTTAATGAAAATATTCTCATTAATATTGTATGTAGGACAAGATGGATGCGTCACTTGCAAGTAATGATGAAAATCTCGATGAAGACGAGATATTTGATCATATTTTGGGTCCAAAGAAGATTCATGTGAAACATGCGATTCATGTGTCTCATAATGTATATGAAAATAAAATCACAGACTTAGAAGTGGTTGTTGATGCTCATACCCAGATATACAAGGCTCAACAAAAGGAGTTGTTAGAAATGAAGAAAAAAATTGAAAATCTTGAAGCTATGATGCTGAGAAATTCTAACCTGAGTGCTTCGTTTCAACCGAACGAGGTAAATCTTCAAATTCTTATAATGTGATTACATAATAAAATTGATTTTCTTATAGTAAACTATTTATTTTGTAGAATATCACAAGGACCACCAATGAAAGACTACCCAGACCAAATCAATTGAGTAGTGAAACACCCATTATCGAAGGATAGGTTATTATATCCAAACATGTATTGATTAATTTTTTCAATCTGATTTTTAGGTATAAACAATGTTTGACACAATCTTTATAAATTTAAAGGTCATTTCCTTGTTAAGTTTTGAGGATGGGAATTCAATTGTAGCATAGGGAAACGTTACTTCTGCAAGTACAACTTATGTCGTAGGAGGAGCACTGTTGGGGTCCTCATTTGCTACAGTGTCCATTACTGTACCAATCCAACCTCAAGAGCAGTTTACTAGGCCTTTTGGTCAACACCAAGTCATTGAGGATGTAATTGGTACAGTGATAGCTTTGCCAAAGAAATTACTCATTGTCAGGTAACATTTGATAAATTAATCTCAATACTATATGTGCACTTTTTAACTATTTATGCATAATTTTAGGTGAACCATTTGGAGACGTGGAAACCAAGAGTAGCAGTCATTTGATCAACATAGAGATTCACATATCATATGAATCCATAGGATTTAGTAAAAATAGAAGTCAGCCATTCTTTATTATATTTAGTTGGTTTTCAATAAATGTGGATGTCACACATATTGTAGTACCATTCATTATTTCACTGTTTTGATTTTAAATTCAAAAGAAAAATTCTTATAGATCATTCACTTTCTATTTCCCAAGCATCAAATGTTTACCCTGTTATTATAGTTACTGAACAAGTGGCATGTATGGTTCTGGTTGAAGATCGATTTGTTGGTGTAGAAAATGTTTGGCTTGTAGTCTTTTAGGAGGTTTTGCCACACCATCTTAGCCAATTTGCAGTCCCTATGTTCATGGGTCAAGCCCATTGGAAATTTTCCTATCTACTGGTTTATTGAGTTGCAGGCGTATCTCTTTTTTATTTTCTACTACTGTCTGCAGTGTTAAATGCCTGCCAGGTTCATGGAGCTAAAGGCTAATATCTCATTCCCTCCCTGTTGGGGACTTGTTTGTGAACTTGTGTTCTATGTGAATTTCTTTAAGCTTAAGAAATCGCTCACTAAGTCTAGTATTATTTGTCTTTTCAGCCTATGCTTCCCTAACTATGTTGCTTAATGGTGTAATATCAGTAGATGCAATTTTTTCTAGCTTTTCTACTAGAAATAGTGCAGGAAGATAATCTATAGATGCCTTGATATTAACTAATGTGTTGGTTTAAACAAGTACATTTGGGTTTGTAGACGTCATAATTTTTTGGTACGATTTTCATGATTAGCTCTTTGATTATGCACCTCTGTATTAATTTCTTGTACAAATGCTTCAGATATGGTGGTTGAAATCTGCCTTTCGAAGGTTCCATTATTGATTAGTAATCAGATTACCAAATCTTAGGTTGGATTCTTTCTACCATTCCTCATGGAAGCTGCTGTTAATCCAAGATATGAATAACATGCATGGAAACATAACAGTCCAAATTCCTGAGTTATTCTCACTTCCATGCATTCAACATGTTCTTTTTATTTGTTGTTTGGTAAATTTATATTGTTTGGGTTATCTAACAGTGATGTCTAGGTCTTCCATAGAGGATAGATCAACTTAGCCTAGTGATGTTTGGTGTTGATGTTCTGTTTTAAGTTACTACACCTTCCAGTTCATAATATGATGTCTGTGCTAATTACTTTTTATCTATAGGGACACATCTAATTTAGTATTGGAGCTTTCTTGCCCATTGCTGATTAACTATGCTAGGATGGGGGTGGGATTGGGTACTCCTTAACCTAATACATACATCATACTCAGTTACAATTTGTCCTGGTTATTAATTTATTGACACATCATTATTTGTCCTGGTTATTGATTTACTGATATGTTATGCTTTTGAGGCTATCATATTACTGATATGTCATTCTAAAATTGAGTACGTTGCCAAACTGATGTCTTTACCCATGGGGTTAACACCTATTGTTGTGAAAAGTTCATTTCACTTGCATTGCTAAATTAATATCGGTCTCCATGTGACTAAGGTTCTATATGATGAATAGACATGTTTTTTGTTTGAGTTCAATGTAATATGCTTTGAATTTCATTCAGTAAATCAGATGTTGAGGTAATAATTTTTCAAGTGTCTATTCTTGTCTCCTTTCTACTATTGTATGGTTAAACCTTCATGTTTCCCCAGTGGTTGTATTAGAATAAGAGGTTATGTCTTTTGTTGCCTTTTCTGTTTACAGTTTCTTTTTTCCCATTGCTGCTCTATTTTGGCTACTAATGAAATCACTAAATGAAGACTCTCCAAACCAAGCTTGCCTATCTAAAAAGAGAATATCTGAGAGGATTTAATTCCAAAGGGAAAACAAGAGTGCAATCTGAGGTGAATCCCTTCTTTATATTTAGAAGTTTTGTAGGTCATGTTATCATCAACATGTCCAAGTTTTCAGTAATGAACTCAGACATGGGAAACTAAATTTTCTTCTGCCTTGTGCGATGTCATTGGACTTGGAATCAAATCTCCAATTGGGTTCTATGATGCTACGTTTGTCTTGAATCTCTCATCATAAGGTGATTGAAATGCTTCTTTATTTTGGTTGTTTGGGACCAACATCGTGTCTATATACTATGTGTATGTGTACCCTTCCTAAATATTTAATAAGAATATGTAGTTTTTCATTGAGTCTAGTGGCATCTAAATGTTGTGGCTGATTTATTTTATATGGACTATGTGGATTCAATGACAGTGAATGTGTCTCCAGAATCATCACTTGTATATGGTTGCTTTAGCTCATCCAAAAAGCAAGTGGTGTACCTTATCTATTTAGATGTTGGTTTTGGTTATTAAAGATTTCTAGTGAGCTTTTGGATTTGCTCCTAATCTCTGGTCTGAGATTCTGATTCTTTTCTTTTACTGGTCAATTTCACGAGTATCCTATACTGAATGTTCTTTTGCTACTAGATAAAGCTTCTTGCTATCTTTGTTTTTGGATGATTGATGACTTGGTCTTGACTTTTGCTTGATCCAGATCCTACGTATGCTTTATTGATTAATGGAGGTTTGTCCTTGTGGATTAATTTTTGTTTCTTGTGAAGCCTCTTTTAAGGGATTTTTGTCTTCTGATGTGGTATGTGTTGCCTTCTTGAGGTGTGAACCAGAGGCTTAGGTGTTTTTATGTTTGTTTAAAGATTTCTTCAAGTGTTACCCATATGCTAACCATATGGCTCTGTTTTGGTTCAAGTATAATTCTGAGGAGCCACATGCTCCTACAATAGACTTGATGCAGTTATATTATCATTTATTTAGCAGATAATACACTTTTTTTAGCAAGTCTACAACCTGGTCGATGTTTAAGACCTTATAACGATCTATCTATATTCATTCTCTATGATTCTCAACAGTTGTAGGGCATGTATCCTCTTTAAAGTTAGCTACTTTCAAAATAAGCATCAATATAATATTCTGCTTCACAAAGCTAATTGAAAAAATGGGTAGATCAAACATTGCATGCTCACTTGCACATTTATAGGAACTTTGATACAATATTTTAGGAAATTAGTTCATTATATATGAGGAGGACATCCTTATCTATTCTACTTAACTTTGGCATTGAAAATGGCCTCTACTAGCCTCAGCTACCTGGTGGACATCCTTCACTCCTATGTCATATATATTCCATTGTCTTCCAGATATCTGCATCACGAACAAAAATCAAAGTTGATGCCTGACACTATTCTTAAGGTCATGACACATTAAAACTACATAGTTATTTGACTGATGGGAAGAAGTTATTAGCCATTGTATTGCATGTCACTACTTGATTATTATTCTATGTGGTGATCTATCTTTGATTCAAGTTGCACAGTTGCTTCTCGATGTTGATGGAACCACTTGCAGTTGGAGTCTTGAGAAGATACTCGGAATTCAGCATGATGATATATCCTTGACCTAGCAAATACACTCAACAGATTGGCAAATACAGACGTTATGAACTCCTTTGTCCTCTTATATGAATTCTATGTCACGTTTCCAAGAAACCAGGGACCACCTATCTAACAACTATGTCATCATGCAAAATGTATAGAGAATAAAATGAGAGGGAGTTGGAGAAGAAGATATATCTACCGATAATATATGAGTTTGCCACCACATGGTTCACATCCAGGAAGACAAACAAAGAAAATTCATCCAATGGAAGAAACCAGAGTAGCAAGCCAACCTCAAAGATGGTGATTATTGTTTTCTATAGTGATTCGTGTTCCTGGGTTGACATCTGGATTAGTTTCTGTATACTCTTGAGTTGACATCAAGTTTTGGGTTTATACAAACCCTTCCAATCTTTCGACTTATTAACTTTTTGGATGTGAAGAGGTATTGTCTTAAGCTAGTAATTGTGTGCTTATGTACTGATTTTCTTGGTATGCTGGTTGACTCAATTGTTTTTCGTTGGACACACATGAAGGTACATTTTACCAATTGCCGCTCCCCATTAAAGAAAAAGTCGATCTTTTCCTTCCAAAATCTTGTTAATAAAAGTGGCACCCTAAATCTTGTTAATAAAAGTTGAAAATTATTTGTAGTTAGTTGTTTTGTGGTATATATATCATACACTTGATCAAAAATTACAACAATATACTCAAATTAAAAGTACTAAACAGATATTCTAATCACATAAATGTGTACATGCTTGAAAACCCCACTAGTTGATCTTCTATTGCATTAGAAAACCCCAGAAGCAAACAATTGTGCCTCTACTAGTTGATCTTCTAGTAAATGATGATGGCAAGAAGTAGAAGACATGAGGAAGCTGAGGAGAAGTCTGTGAAGAGATACCAAAAGGATGACATGCACCATTCTAGGCTGGTACATCCTTATTAAACAGAGCAAACTGCTTTAGAATTGATTTTTCTGTATTGACTCTAAAATTTGAATTTTAATTGAATATACATAGTTTTCTTATTCTCAATAAAAAAAGATAAGTTCAACATGCTTATCATTGAAATTTGTAGCTTGACAAGTTGAGCAATAAATACTGCCATCTTGAGTTGCAACTTAAGTTCCAGAAGCTTGGTTATAGGTTTGCATCTCTATATATCTTATATTCATAAGTTTACTTGTATTTTCTTTGTTTGCAATGGTCAAATTAGTACATACTCTTAATTTGTTTCTTTACATGTATTGTTCATGCAGATTGAGGAATGTAGGAGGGTATTAAAATGGACATATGCTTATGGATATTACTTACCAGAGAACAAGCATGCAAAAAGGCAATTTCTTGAGCATCTGCAAGGTATAAGATCTCCTCTCGAGTAATTGTCGCAGTTGATGTGTATGCATATCTTATATGATTTTTCTTAGGTGAGGCAAAGTCTGGACTTAAACGTATTCCATGTGGTGAGAAGGAGCTTCATGTCTTTCTTGATGTGGAGTCTACATCAAAATAATTTCATGATTTTAGGACCAAACTTGCTGGTCTTACTAGGTAACCCAACTATGAGTATCTTACAAATATTTTTGCACTTAGAAGCCACATTATGGGTAAAGAAGCTTTTAGAAACAATAATGTTTGCACTTTGTATTGGAAAATGTCATCGCTCCTTTTCACTATATTTTCTTAAAATCACTCTAGTTGGATAAGACATTTTGATATAAAAAGCATGGGTTTAGTATTTCTTGCATGTGTTCGGATTTAAGTGTGGATCTATATGTTTTTTCTGAACACCCTATCATGAGATGGTGTCGGATCTATGACAAATGGAACAATCACCTTACTATCTCAAATGTCATTGCAACACCCTTTTTTTCATCTTCATTATGCTCCACTCCACCATATTATTGTTTGGATGTACAATTATTGCCCTTCCAAAATTCTCATGCCCTGTTGTTGATTTTGCAGAATTCCTATAATGGTACAATAGTAACTGCTCAACATGTTTATGTATTTTTTATTTACCCCTGCCATTGCAATGTTGAGGATACTATAAAACAATGTCCTACTAAAAATACCACTTTTGGCTTACTTTTCTTTGATAAACAAAAGGATGCTTTGTTTACATTGCCCCATTGTGTCATTAGTTTACACATTACTATAACAGGTGGCAGGTAAAAAATTGTCTAAATAGATTTTTCTTTTTTTGGTTGTTCTACAGATCCACAGGATGTCTGCTACTAATTAGATTCAAAATTCTGGGGAACCAAAGTCAACTGTTTTAAACTCAGGTTCCCAACTCTTTGTTTTTGTCTAAATTTGTTCATGTGACCACTTGAACACTTTGAAGTACTCTGTAGTTGGAATCTCCCAAGTGGCTCATTCACTTGGTTGGTGATGGGATGTCACTTGATATTAATCTTTAATCATGGACAGTGGATGCACCCAATGGGAACCCAACTTTCAAAATTGATTTTCCTGATGATAGATTGATTCATTGCCCCTTTTGTATTGAATAAATGGAACATGCTGGGTTGTGGGGGCTGGTTGCAGGTGTTTGTGAGCTACCATCCAAATGGATAATGGTAAACTTCATAGGAAATTGAGGGTAAGGGTATGTTCTCATGAATTCTCATTTTACAGCCACTACATTTACAGTGGCAAGATTTTTTAGGTGTCCATGTGGATGTATGATAGGGGTAAAGGAATGATATGAGACCAATTTATGGAGTTGGCAATTGAATGTGTAGGATCATGATCCAAATTATTGGATCCATTTAGTTTGTATATTAGTTTTCTCCATTAAAAAAATACAAAAATATTTTTCCACTCAAACTGTTTACATTATTGGGAAGAGGTGAGACCGGACCAGTGGGTGTGGTGTGGCTTCTAGTTCCATGCACTGGGTGGCAAGTAGGATTAAGAGTACAAGGCATGGAGTAGGCTCAATTTGGGGTCAGAGGCAGGTGGTGTGCAAGGCTGTGCTATTGTTGTAGAAATACATAACAAAGGATGGCTAGAAGTAGAAGGGGGGAGTAGATATGGAGGTTGGATGATGCTAGAGTTCCTTTTTCAATCCATTGGTGCTAAAATAATTTTATTGCAACAATTTTATTTGTCAGAAGCAGATGGAGTACAAAGTTCCTTTTGTTTTTTATTCAAGGTTCTTGGAGGTGTTGATCTTTTAGATCACTAGTTGTAAATTGAAAGTTTTGTTTTGCAGGTGGTTGACCAGTGTTGCGGGTTGTTGTGTCTTGTTCACGGTTGAGGTTTATAAGGTGGTAGAGCTGATGTTGGCACTGCCAAAGGATTGCTTCTATAGTTTGGAATTGTTGGATAGGTTTGATGTGGTTGGGGACTTGTAGGTTTGTTTTTGGTGAGCGGATACAAGATAGGGTTAGGGAGAGAGGATGATGGGTAGTTACAAGGGGTGAATAAGAAGAGGGGCATTGGCCATGATACCAATTTGGTAATATCTAGACCCTGAATGAGTTTGGGACAAATTAAAATTTCCTTTTATTTTAATATGTTTTTATAAGTCGAACCTGACTTATTTCTAGGATTACTATCTATCTCGGTTTAGCTTTCTTTTCACCATGCATTCATATTTGGGTTACTATATTAAATGCATTTGAATTTTATTTCATTGTAGAATTTTCTTTGGATTCTTTGAACTGCAATTTGAGATGCAAGAAGAATGTTTTGGAATCCTTTCTTTGAATGTAAGGCTATATTTGTCAGATGATTTATTTGGTATATGGTATTCTATGATGAAACTTTGTTGAAGGTCGAGAACTCATTGTTTGCTGCTTCTAATCACCATGCAAGCCTATTGTATTGTTGCTGAATTATGATCCTCCTACATCCTCCTCTTTTTTTATTCAAAGTTCATCATTACCAAGGAGCAACAACTAAATCAATTCCATGATTGCCTACTTTGTGAAGCACTATGTTTCATATCTTTTTAAGTCGGGGAATCCCAGAAGAGGTCACTACTAGGACATTCCATAAGGGTGTGTACAGGAAATTCAGCCGCTGTTTGACACAACTCAGAAAGGTCATTTTCCCTTGCATGATACATAATCTGGTTGATTTCCAAATTTAGATTGTAACAAACTATAGTTTGTCTTATTGTACCTTTTTGATGTCCAATTCATGTAGGCGCTTGGCAGAGTATATTCATTCATTAGAGGATAGTTGGAAGCACATGAATCATCTTCTCTAGCTTCAACACTTTATGTAATTCATACATCCACATATTTCTAGACTTTGCTTTGTCTAGACCATGATGATCCAGAAAAAGAATTTTTAGAGTTGAATCAAAGCCCGAACCTGAGGAGAAATCGAATACTCTGTTCATATAGAAGAACATATACAAAAAGGTCATGGTCCATTGTGCATATTTTCATTATATGCAAGGCTACCGGCTTCATCCCAGCTTCATGTTTGACAATGCACATGAGGGAGAGACCTTGTAGTAGTTGCAACTAATGTGGCTGAGATTTCATTGATTTGTTGTATAAAATATGTGGTGGATCTCATGGGTGCCATTGTATACATATCTCTTCTTTCCATGTTGTAAAATTGGGGCAAGGTTTATGTCCTCCCCATGTGTACTCATATTTCAATATAAATAAAAGTATGATTGTTGGCATCACAACCACAATTCGATCTGAATCAATATTAATTTCAGCTTCTTTTTGAGAAATACTTTTGAATTCATAAGTTAATGAATGGATACATAATCTAACTACAAATGCATGGATGTATAGTACATGGTGTCTTTCACTACACACTAACTATAATTACATGTGTAGCAAGTGGTAATGTTTGCTATGCATGAACTACAAATACAAATTGTAACCAATGTCATCTCTCCCTACAAATCATAGGTACAAATTTAATTGTAGTCATACATTTGGCTACAATGGAAACTACATGTTTATGTGTAAGAACATTGTTACCTACAATTACGGTTACATATGAATTTATAGCCAGAGGCATAACTAACTACAAGTTTGAAAAATGTAGCCTAAACAATTAGCTACACATGTATTAGCTATATATTATAAGTGTAAGGATAATTGTAGCATAAGCTTTTGGCTACAAATTTTGGAGTTTTCACTACAATTTTTTTTTGTAGTTAAAAATCATATTTTTGTAGTTCTTGCTTTGTGCCTCCACCAAGATCCCTCTACAGCTGCTAGCCGCCAAGATGACCCTATTCATTCTTGGTTAGGGTTTCAAATGCAAAGAAGCAAGAAGAAGATGAGGAAGAGAGAGGGAGATGTGGGATCTCTCTAGAACTCGAACCAGAGCTCTACCCTTTATATAGGGGTTGGTAACGAAGCCCTAGGTAGGCTATTCATGGATCTAAGCCTCTGTCTTATTAGGGAACAATATTCCTTCATGAAGAAGCATACTTCTCTCCCTTGTTTATCTCCTTAATATTCCTTATTCTTTAGATATTAGGATTACAAACTGAGATGATGGCTAGGGGATGCGGAGGGCGTGGGTGAGGTCGTGGGCAATTTCTTGGCGGCCGAGGGGAGAAGACCATTGCTGCTGCAGAGCCATCTCAGATGACTCCTCCAGGTTGTCCTCATGCGGAACCTGGGAATGGAGGCAAGCAAATCAACCCCGGCCATGCTGGATCGCCTGCTCAATCCAAAGGAAAGGAGGCGGCGGAGGCATCCTCCTCCTCCTCCATGCCAACCCACCCTATCAATGGAGCAGCCACCACCTCATGGATTGCCGACTAGTTGAGCTCCAGTAGACAAGACTGGGAGGTCGATGGGGTTGCTACCATCGAGTTTATTGAGCCAATCCTTAAAGATGGGGTGAAATGCGCCTCCATTTCTAGCCGGGATTGTCCCGTGCCGAATTGGGGCGAGTTTATTTCCATTCATTTTGTCAGAAGGAAACCCTACCGTGAGCATCTTGCTGGCTGGATCAGAAGGATGTGGTGCCCTAGTGGAGCAATTGAAGTCTTCGCTGAAGAGAGGGAGGCCTTAATCATCAAGATTTCGTCCAAAACAGAAAGAAACCGAGTGTTGGATGAGGTGCCATGGTTTATGGATGGGTCACTGGTTATCACCCATTCGTGGAAGCCCGGAATCTCTCTCCCCCCTCTGTCCTTCCCTCGGGTTCCGATATGGGTTAGAATCAAAAATGTCGGCGTTCCTTGGACTCGCAGCAGCATCGCAAGAGTTCCGAGCACGATAGGGAAGCAGTCGACTTCGACGACATCTCAACGACCACCGGTTGCTTGGGTGCTGCAATAGCCTATGTCGAGATTAGTAGTGGATCTGCACTGCCTAGGTCGACTAAGGTTGAAGTGGATTCAACTATCAAGCTGCTGAAGGTTGAGATTGTTTCAAAGTCGGCATCCTGTCCAAGCTATAAGCTATTCTGGCACAGGGCTTCCTCCTGCCCGTCGAAGGAAAGGAAACCAATCCCGGACAATGATTTGCAGGTAAGGCATGGGAAGTAGAGAGGTGTTTGAATAAATGCCTCTAAAGACAAAGTGTCTCAGGTTGCTGAAGAACAAGGAGGATCGTTGGTGACGCCTATAGGTATTGCTGATGAAGACTAGAGCTTGCAGAACTTCATCATTCAGTAGGTTCAAGAAGTAGTCCTCACTAGTTTGCTTTGGCTCATGATCATCAACCCAAAGGTCCTGTAGGTGGGATTATGGAACCAAATATGATTGGGTCATCCCCAATATGCAATAAGGACAGCCTTAATCTCGATTGGGAATTGGAACTTGCTCGCAGTTGTTCTGATTCATGGAAGGTTAACAAAATCTAGGATAGTAGTGGTTGTTCGGCTGACTACCAACTGAGGAAGACACAACTCTTCGATGATGATGATGGCTCTATGGAAGATTCCCTTTCAGGGATTGATTCTGACCACTTGGTGATTGAATCTCTGGAGTTTGAGGAATCTTGGGACAACAGGAAAAAGAAGTCATCAAAGATGAAGAGGGATGGGGGTTGAGGTGCTTCACTTTTATCTTTGTCCTGGTCTTGTGTTGTTGTTGGTCTCAAGCTGGTTTTAAGGAGTTATCAGTCGATTTCTTGGAGTTGGAGTCTGAGTTTCATAGCTCTCAGGTTGCTGATCAGCCCTCATTTTTTCAGGAAATGAGTTTAATGTTAGTGAGTGAGCAGTCAGTCATCTGGGCTCTATGATTTGATGAGACCAGCTTTTTGGTTCTTCTTGATGATTACTTAGCCTGCTGGAGATCGTATCAGGTTACTGGTTAGTAAAAGAGTTGATCAATTGGGCCTAGGTCTTTGATTTATCTGGTTCAGATTGTCTTTGTTGGTTGGTTATTCCACATTCTTTCAGATGCAGTTTTTAAAGCCAATGTGTGAATGATTAGCTTGTTCAGTTAATTTGTGCTAAAGGATCATGGTGCTGCAGGCTTTCGTGATTGATTCTTTTGATCGTCAGAATTTGTGCCTAGATGATTTTAGATGGGTTTCCTTCTATGCTGCTCATGGGTTTTCCTGGATACTGAACTGATGACTCTGGCAGCTCATTCTGCCATACCTTCAGAGGAAGGATCTATTGCCTATGTCAGTATGAGTTGTATTGTGGGTCTAGGTTGTATCTCTGGCTACCTTTGAGTCTGTATTGTGGGTCTGCCCCCTTCTGTTGTTTAGGTAGTTCGTTACTATTTTTTAGTAGCTTAGCAGTCAGTTTATCTAGTTATTGGATGTTTTTTTCAAGTTTTTTTGGGGGCGCAATCTCTTGTATCCAAAGTTTTGGGAACTTAAAGTTTAGTAACATGATTTTTTACCGACCAAAAAAAGATATTAGGATTAAAAAAATCCTCTCTCTTATTCTCTTTATGTTTTTTTTTAATCCATTGGCAGGAAAATTATATTTTCCTTTAGTAGAAAATACCTCATTTTTAACAATGCCACAAAAACAATTAATAATGCATCATATTATCTTCTTATTTTCTATTATTGGTATTTTTTCTTTCTTTTACTTCATTGGGACTCCTTGGTCCCCAAGAAATTATAATATTTCGAAATTCCTTTTTAAGGATACTTATTTTCCTTCTAGATGCATCTATATACATTATTTCACATTATCTTGTTTATTTCTTATTAAAATATCTCTTTTTGAGGATTTCTCTTTATCTTTCTTTTTATTTTCCTCATTGGCATTCCTTTTAACATTAGGAATTCTTTGGATACGAAAATCCACCAAGGATAACTCCATTATACCTCTTTTCACTTATTTCCCACATTTTATCATTGTTTTCAATTTCTTTCTTAGTAAAGAAATATTTAATTGATCTTTTCTTTTCTTTTTGCATTATCTTTGCAACTTTGGACTCCTTCGGACCCAAGGAACCCAAAAGGCACAAAATCCATCTTTGGATTAATTTCCTTTTCCTTCTAGAGGTTTCTACATTTTTTCTTTTCTTCATTTCTTATTAATAATGGAGCTCCTTTGTCTCTTCCTTGTTATTGGGCCCAATAGCCAATAAAGCCCACAAAACAATCATCAAGGCTATTGTAAACGAAATCCATTTATTCAAAACAAATTATATCTTTATTTGTTCAAATAACATTAATATGGGAAATCACATTTCTCACCAAAAGAACCCAAAAATTGGGGTTGTAACATCCTTCCCCTCTTATAGGAATTTTACCCTCAATATTCCATCAAGCAAACAAACAATTCAGGATAAGACTTTTCCATGTCCATCATTGGCCCCTATGTCGCTTTGCCCTATCCATGGCGCTTCCAAAGAACCTTTATCATTACATATTCTTTTCTCCGAGTTCTTTCACCTTGGCATCTTTAAACCTCACAGGTGACTCAGGTCATTTCATCCTTCCTTGGGGCTCACTAGGTTCATTGCTCCTCACATGGTCCGGGTACCTCACATAGTGCTCTAAATTGGACATATGGAACTCATCACACATTACTTTATCCCATGGGTTAAGGGCAAAATTAACCTTCTCCACCAAACCATGTCAAAAGAACCCATGCATCGGGGACTCATCTCTGTTAGCTATAACTTAGAGGGGTCAGATTTTCAGGTCACATATTCCCCCATAGTGAACTGCATGTTAGTCTGCTTTGCATCAGCTTACAACTCATGTCATCTCTAGGCTCCTTTCATCCATTGCATGATCAAAGTGACTTCATCTGCACAAATTGTGGTCCTTTCTTGACCTTCGTGGGGTCCCTTCACCAACATCGTCTTAATGAAGTGGTAACCAACACAACCTCCCTTACAGAGCTTCTTTACAACCCAATACTGACTATGGTGGTTATCATCACATCTACCGAAGACAAGAACTATCTCCAGATATCATCCTGAACGAGCACACATGCTCTCATCAGACCCTCTAGTCTGGATCATACTAACCATTAGTTAGGGGTGATAAACGGTACTAACACTGAGTTCTTCATGTACCTACTTCCACCTTATGGAAGTGTATCTTTAGGTTATACTCAAGAACTTTTGAACTCACATCATGGTGTAGTCGAACCATTTCTCTCATATGTAGTTCAACCAGATCTGTACCTTGACAGTACTTTTTCTCTCTCATGTCATCTAGGTAAGGCGATCTACCATAACCCATATTGCATCTCGACCTTCCTTGGTCTAGAGAATACTTACCACAACATCCATAGTGATGAACTCCCATTCCCTTTCAGGGACTCTTTTATCCTCTATATCGATACACTGGGTTATTTTTATTCATCCTTCACCTCCTAGCTTGCATGGCAACATATCCCATGCAACTTCATCTTATGCATCCAAAGTACCATTGTTGCTTACCATCTCCGTAGTACCATGGTATATGGTGATCTTCAATCATGATCTCATGTATTGTCATGATTCCTTAAGGTCAATTCCTTAGAAACCTTAAACCACTCTAATCGGGGTTTCATCACCTTCCTTTCCAGAGAAGTGCATCTGAGGTTCTACAACCATCCATTCATCATGATAAGCCCTAGGATGGCTAACCAAAGAACCATTAACTTGATCAACCAATATTGTTACATCTGTGTGTTAGCCAAACTTATCTCTTTTTCCAACTGGGGGTTATCCTATCAACCCCTTCTAGTCTCCATATGAACTAGGCAGTTGTATCTTATCTAGAGCATCCATTAACACTTCACATCCTTAGGTGGTAGGTAAAGTTGAAGACATACACCTCCATGTACTCCACTTATTATCTCATCTCAGCTCTAAGTATATCTTTATCAAGAAAACTCTGAGCTTATTCTCTTAGTTTTTCAAACTCAACCTTGTATGACTCATAAAAACATCCTCATAAGATGACTACCTTGTTTCCATCCATGTATCATTCACTCCACTAGGGTATGTTATCATCCATGTCCTCATACCTCATAGCAACATTCCAACTCACATCATCTTTTATCCTTGGTATATGGCTTGCATATTGTCCTATCTCTCACTCCCATAACAAGAGGAAATAAGCATTTGGTTGTAGTCCAAATACAAAGTTCTTCCTATTCCAAGAGTAGAGATGGTACATCACACCTTACCAGTACACCTTTAAATATAAGTTGGAACGTGCAACTTATGCCTCTATATCACAATCAACTTGTTATCAAAGTTACTTCCATGGAAAACTGGTCTCGAACCTACTTGGGTCCACACACCATCCTTAATCATCTCCTCTAGGTCTATAGGGTGTCGGCACTTTTGGGGTCATCCCTTTTTCCCTCATGCATCCAGAGAGTGCCCTACTCATCTGCCGTTTGGGTCCCATGAGCTCATGAAGGTGATCAATCTCCTAACCCATGGCCCTCATACAATGATAGTTGTTACCTCCCGACCCTATGGTCATGTGCAACTAGGGAATTAGGCAACTCCTACTTCCATCGGTCTTATCCCTACCAGACCCTAGGATAGACTTAGGATTCTAACATAGTACATGTTCAAATTAGAACCTTACCCAAGCCTTCATCATCTCTCTCTGCATTCATGGGTTGACTTTCATCCTTTCATAGGGGTCATGGTGACATGCCTACCTTGGTCAGGCTCCCATACTGGTTACCTTTACGATAACACATCCACATGCACATAGAGATGGATATCTATGGGTCTACATGTTCCTTCTCATACCATGTACTTTCCACTTATCTTCTCAAGATCCTATGTGAGATCTTTAGGTTTCCTTAAACCAACAAAATTGGTATACACTCTACAAAAAGGGTCCCTCTCCGAGGATGGGAGGAAACTACAACAAAGTCACAACATCCTTAGGGTTTATATTCACATGAGCATGCTTAACCTAGTAGATACTAAGGCACAAGCAGACCACCTACTAAACCATGCTAGGTCATACTTGTTCTCATCCTCAACATTGGATCAAGATCCTACCTTCACATGTCATCCACTTCACTGTGAGGGGTTCATTAAACATACCTTTAAACCCAAGGGATTTCCTTTTTCCTCTAAACATGAGGAGTACCATGCTCAAATCTATAGAAACTCAAATCTCATCATGAGAATCAGGTACACCACTTCCACTCTTAGGCCTAGGAACCCTAGGTTCACTCCTCTAATGTCCAACTGTTTGCTTAACCTCTTAACCACAAACCAAACATGTACAAGGCATGACTTGCACTTCCTGTCATCCTTCTACTCAAGCAACACTTTAGAGTGGAGTCCTCCTCAAGGACAACCAACAAGGTATAAGGCCTCACAACCTATTACTAAACCTCTCCATGTCTAAGGAACTCTTCTTCTCATTTATACCATAGGTTCAGAGGTACCAACAAACTCATCCTTTCTCTAGGGTTTGGTTCCTCTCATGGCAATCAAGACATCACCAGCCTCCATGGATCAAGCATGAGGCAACCACAAAGATTCACTTAGGTCGCATCATCCTCAACTCCCCACCTCATATCTCGGAGTCTAGGCTTCCCATCTTCTTGCTTGGGTCTTGCTCCCTCTCTCTGGAGCTAACTCCACAACAGCCTCACTACCAGAGGTCCTCTCTCCATGAAGATGGATCAAGCTCACAATCATACCTCTACGTGGGTGAAGCCTAGCTTCAACTTATGTTTGCTCAAGGTTATCCCTAGCCCTTTATGCTTATCTTATCATCTTTCCAACATAACCCCTCTTGGCAAGGGTTTCCATCTACTGCTCACACTACTGTCGTATTCTGGGTGCATCCTATGCCATGCTCATATAAGCCCATAGAGTTTCCATAGGTTTTTCACTAACCTCATCATTTAAGGATATATTCTTCACTCTAACATGCACGCCCCTTTCCAGGGTTGGGTCGCCAAAGGTACTAGGTCATTCAACCTCTCATGGCTCATATGGCATCCAAACGCATGTTCACCCAAACACCCAGTCTACTATGACATCCAACTCATCGTGTCATCTCTCTCACTCTAACCTTCACTTAGGTCTAGGGTTAACATCATCCTCAGAGGATGTGCCAGTTCTCTACCTGTAATGGAGATCTCTACCTCTAAAACTAACTCTCTTTACTTATCCTCCTGACAAGAAGGTCTAGCGTCAGGTCTCTCCTGAGGGCATGACAACTTATGTCATATGACCTAAGCATGTATTTATTCTTTAGTTTATGCTTAAGCTATTATGCTTATGTCCATGACATCTTGTTTACATTCTTTTCATTAATTTGGTGGAGGATTACTTAGACCTTATCTACCTTACCCATACCTCAAGAGGGTGAGGAAAAGAGAGAAAACCCTAATACTTAAGGTCCTTAGCAGAATTTGAGTTGAGAAGGGATGAACAAGATGAGAGAGTCCTAAAGGTATCTTATTTCGAGTCAAATCCTGAGACTTTGGCCAGGTAGTCACACTAATCTGGGAGTCCTCATATTCTGACTAGCGGTGTGGAGGAAAATATTGCCAGCCCCCGGACGTGATCCTATTCTAGACCCCTCAGTCCTTCAAAGAATCCTCTAATAACTCCCTCGGTTCTATGGAATTTGTAAAATTTAATAATTATTAAAGATTAAGTTAGGAACCTACGCTATGATACCAAATGTAACAACCCCGCCTCCTAGTAACCCCCAATTAAGGGAGACCAAGAGGTCAGAGTTGTTATCCCAATTTCCGGATCAAAGGTTCGACAAATAATCAATAACAATTATCAAATTCTACTAACTAAACTGAAAAGCTGTAGTAAAATTTAACTTTGCATACCTTTTTATAAAAACTTGGATATCTACTTCTATCCACATGGAGTCTATTCTAACTAATCCTCCTTTGAACTTTAATTCATATTTAATTCCACATATGCCACTTTATTGTTTGTTCTGTTCACTTGTACCTAAAATGTCGAAAAATAAAACGTCAGTCAACATAAAGATGGTATGTGGGGGGAAACAACAATCATGCAACTATGATAACAATGTAATCAACCAAATATCATTTAACAGCCAAGATTATGTCTTATGCAATACTACTCAATCCTTACATATCCCCTATCTCTATGATGTCCCTGCAGTGGACCTAGATACTACCTCTCTCTTGGTGGATCCTTACCCCCATGGCCCTACCTCACAGGTAGCCAATACTTAGGGTTATAGAGTCGTATGACCCTACCATAAGGTAGCCCAATCCCTGACTCAAGGTGACTTGAATGACCTACCCCATTGGTATCCATGTACTAAGTCATCCAATGACCTGATGGACCTACCCCATAGGTAGCCATGTACTAGGTCAAACCATTAAGCCATAGAGGGGACTAGGATCTGAGCTAGTAGGCACATATCTTAAGTGATAGTCATATCCACATTATAGTTTGCATGAATTAAATTCTTCCAACAATTTAATTCAAGTCATCGAGGAAAACTTCTCGAAAAACTAATTTGAGATATTTATAAGAGTAACCACATACTTGTCATGCTGATTTGAGCCAGAATAATCCATGCAATTAAGAAATCCAACCAAGCAAGCACACATAACAAAATCCTGAAATAAGCATACAATTTCCTATTATTGATCATGCCATCAAGATCTATTAAATTTAGCTTGCTTCCTAGGGTTTCTAGTCCACTTTTAGGGTTTCCATTGCAATTAGGGTTTCCCTTCATATTTTACTATTTTAAACCCTAATTTAATGCAATTGATCACAGACCCTAATTATCTCAACATCTAATCCTCAATTTTGGATTAAAGGCATAATTAACCATCAATTAAGTCCATTAAGCCTCTTTTACATTAAAGCTACCATTTTTTATCATTTTAATCCATGACAAGTTCATTATGCTCATTTATCATTAATTCATAGTTCATCATGGTCTAACTCACATTTGAACTCTAGTAGTCATTAATTCTACCTTTATTCATTAGAAAACCCTAATTTCTACATTAAAGGTATTTATCCACAATTAGAATCCTTTATACCCAAAATAG
Organism: Alisma plantago-aquatica; assembly: GCA_963693085.1. Lineage (NCBI taxonomy): Eukaryota > Viridiplantae > Streptophyta > Magnoliopsida > Alismatales > Alismataceae > Alisma > Alisma plantago-aquatica. Next base: position 1,090,846,465 of record OY856409.1, on the reverse strand, counting down.
CTTAGAACCATCTTATCTCAACTTTAATCATAAAATTTATTAGTTAAAGCCATTAAGAGTCTCATTACAAATATTAGGGTTTCAAGGCCCATTAAAGCATAATTATGCACATGAACTTCTAAATTAAACTCGTTATGTGCAAGGTTCATCCTTTTTGTTCTTAGCATTCCTTTTTATCATTAATAGGTAAATACCAACTTTAATCATCCATTAAACCCTACTAAATATATTAATCATCTCAAAATAGGGTTTCTTAATCTTTAATTCATTAAAGTTGGTAACTTACACTACTTTTCAAATTGCAAACAGAATAAGCTTCTAAGTATATTTTTATTGGATTCCTCTCATTTTTCTGAGAAATTTCCATATTTTATGCATATCCATCCGAGCTACCAATATTTAAATATGATTTTTGCAAGATATCATTTACCAAAGCCAATCAGAGGGTGCCATGTGTCCCTTTCCTTGCAACGTGCCTTGTAAGTTGAAATCATAATCAAATTATGAAACTGCCCCTACGCAAGTGAGTAGTGCTTCATCCCGCAGAGGGGTAAAAGCGTCCAACGCCTCCTGTGCTCGTTCTTCCTCACGAAAGCCCTATGCTTCCGCCTGAAACAGCTCAGGGAGGGCTTCCTTCCTCCATCCCTTGGTCACTAGGGCACTGACGACCAATCCATCACCTCCGCCGCACCTGGTAGTGCTCATCCCTCGCAGCCAGGGTGGCTAGCCTACGCTGGTCGGGCCTGCAACCCACGGCCGGCCTGGCGGCTGTGCTGCTGGTGCTGCACGATGATGGCAGGCAGGGAAAGGTGGCCAACCACCCTAGAACTTTGGAGCTACTTTGTGCCTCCACCGAGATCCCTCTACAGCTGCTAGCTGGCAAGATGACCCTATGCATTATTGGTTAGGGTTTCAAATGCAAAGAAGCAAGAAGAAGATGAGGAAGAGAGAGGGATATGTGGGATCTCTTTAGAACTCAAACTAGAGCTCTACCCTTTATAAAGGGGTGGGTAATGAAGCCCTAGGTAGGCTATTCACAGATCTAAGCCTCTTTCCTATTAGGTAACAATATTCCTTCATGAAGAAGCAAACTTCTCTCCCATTTTTATCTCCTTAATATTCCTTATTCTTTAGATATTAGGATTACAAAAATCCTCTCTCTTATTCTCTTTATGTTTGCTTTTTAATCCATTGGCATGAAAATTATATTTTCCTTTAGTAGAAAATACCTCATTTTTAACAATGCCACAAAAACCATTAATAATGCATCATATTATCTTCTTATTTTCTATTATTGGTATTTTCTCTTTCTTTTCCTTCATTGGGACTCCTTGGTTCCCAAGAAATTATAATATTTGGAAATTCCTTTTTAAGGATACTTATTATCCTTCTAGATACATCTATATACATTATTTCACATTATCTTTTTTATTTCTTATTAAAATATCTCTTTTTGAGGATTTCTCTTTATCTTTCTTTTTATTTTCCTCATTGGCATTCCTTTTAACATTAGGAATCCTTTGGATACGAAAATCCACCAATGATAACTCCATTATACCTCTTTCCACTTATTTCCCACATTATATCATTGTTTTCAATTTCTTTCTTAGTAAAGAAATATTTAATTGATCTTTTCTTTTCTTTTTGCATTATCTTTGCAACTTTGGACTCCATGGGACCCAAGGAACCCAAAAGGCACGAAATCCATCTTTGGGTTAATTTCTTTTGCCTTCTAGAGGTCTCTACATTTTTTCTTTTCTTCATTTCTTATTAATAATGGAGTTCCTTTGTCTCTTCCTTGTTAGTGGGCCCAATAGCCAATAAAGCCCACAAAACAATCATCAAGGCTATTGTAAACGAAATCGATTTATTTAAAACAAATTATATCTTTATTTGTTCAAATATCTTTAATATGAGAAATCACATTTCTCACCAAAAGAACCCAAAAATTGGGGTTGTAACACTGTGGGCCTATACGTACCCCCTTGTCCTCCTCTTTCACCTTAGTTGTTCAAATTTCTCATGAACAATTAAATCAACAACAATTCATCATCAATTGATGGTTACCTATGTGTTTTCTACTTCCATAGACCACCGATGAACCCGATGTTTGTCCTTCCGTTCTTCTTCAGTGAGGATCAGTGACACTCTTTCCATCTTCTAAACCAAGATCCACGTAAATGAGCTTCTCACCTTCACTCTTTTCATCTTCTAAACCAAGATCCACATAAATGAGCCTTGTTTTAGTTTACTAGTACCAATTATGTTTTCTTTTCTTTGTCCTAATTTCTCTTAGATCATAGAGTTTTGGTTGTTGTGAGCATTAAAGAAGGAAAGACCAAATCTCATAAGAGATCTTTCCTTGCTTAAGGTCTAGAACTTATTAAATATGCTAGTGTAGTCTTGAGGCTTTCCATCTTCTTTGGAAAGTGAACTCTTTCTAATGATTATAAGGAAATTTATATAACATACGTTGCATTTTGTACTTACATAATACATAAAATTCTAATCTTGTTTCCAGTTGCTTAATATGCTAAACGATTGAACCATTATGATGATAAAATAAAAAAAGACGATACCAAATTGTATCTTCATCATAATTTCTTGAATTCATCATTTATGTAAGGACCCTGACCCACATTTTGGGATAACCATGTTTGTTTTTCTTAAGTGTGTTGCTTAGCTCCTTTCTCTAATCATCTAAGATGTAATTAGGGCATGTTGGAGGCTTGAGTTCCTTGTTTGAAGTTGTTTGGTTGATGTTTGTGTTTTGTGGAGAGGTTCTAATACAAATTGCAATTTACCTAGGATTGGGGTTGATGTGCAAGTTGCCACATCTAATGTGTTCCTTCTCTCTCTTGTCATCATCTAGAGGAAAGAGAAAGAGATGGACACCTTGTTTGAGCCTTGGTTGAGTGGTGACATCCTTGGTGATGTTTTGAACTCATGTTTGGGGTGTATCTTAAACCTAGGAGTGTTGTCTCGGGCTTGAGAGCCTTGAGGGGGGCATATTGTATCGGTTGTGGGTGTCTAGAGGGACATACTATAGGTTTTGGGGTGTCTCTAGATGCACCTTATCAGTTTGTGGCTCTAGGGTTTCATCCCAATTAGTTTGTGAAGGGAGGAGGAGATGTGTATCGGCCTTGACCGAGGAAGGTGATCTAGTGGGTGAGGCTTGGTTCTTTTCACCTTATTGCATGGTGTTACATATGGCCTTTCTTTGTGGATATGTTTCATCTAGGGTTCTTTGGTGGTGACACCTTTCCTATGTTCTCTCTTTCATCTCCCTTGTATCTATATTTCTTTCTTCCCATGCGAGAGAACCCTTTTGGTTATCTTTGCATTCTCTCCTTGGTGGCCAATCTTAACCTAAAGGAGTGCTCTCCCTTAGAGCTTAGCGGATGAGCCTAAGCTTGTGGTGTTCTCTTTTCATCTTCTTTCGTTGTAAGCCATGAACATTATCTTTTTTTTCTCTCCTTGTTTTTCCTTCTGAGCCATGGACCTTGGTTGTTTCTCTTTCCCTCTCATTCTTTCTTAACCTTGGTCCTATATTCTTCTTGGAGGTGTTGTGGAGGTCGAGCTTGGAGGATCTTCTTCTACCTTGAGCTCATGCAGCTAGGATCTTGACCTTAGATCTTAGATCTTGATGGTGATACTTGAGGCAGGTTATATAAATATAAACCCTCTTTATTATTATCACCTTTTACTTGTTATCTTTCTCTTGATATATGGCTTGTTATTGCTTGTATTCTAGTAGTTCTTTTGGGTAGTTTTGTGATATGTTTTAGTAGAAGAATATGGCTTAGTTGTTGCCCATGCATTGCACCTTTCTTTTACCTTGTTAGTAACGTCATCTAGAGGTTGAAGATGAAGTGGACTATATTCCTTGTGACGGAAATGCTTGGTGGAGGCCGACACATAGGGTACGTCGATATGTTGGGTGTCCGTCACGATCTGTGACACCCCTGGTCGTTACCTTTGTGACTGGTTGTCGCGACATTGGCTAGGTTTTCGGTGACATGTGCTGATCTTTCTTTGATGGTGGCCTTAGATATGGGTGGATTGATGTTAGATGAGGGATGTTAGCTATCTTTGCCTTGGCTATCAACCTTTTGATGCCATGCACATAGACGCTGCCCGGTACTCTGTGGCACCCCTCTCTGGGCATTGTTTCCTAATACGACTATGGTCGTTTTGGCATTGCAATCCATGGGAACGTTGTGTTGAAGTGTGTTTCTCATCAGGGCTTTTCCCATCACGACTTAATGCATTACTAGCCGATATCCTTGGGGGGTACTGTAGCCTAATAACCCTAGCAGCCATCATGGATTGTGTGTTACCCATTATCCCATTGATGTTGTTGCATCTCTGGAAAGCGATGCCCAATACAAGGGCTTGGATGATACTCTCTTCCTAAAGTGTTGTACTCAATACCTCATGGTGTTGAACCAATACACCATCCCAAGTGATAGGTTGATACCTTGGTGGTTCTCTTAAGTATAGGCTTAATAGATAACCCTCTTGGAATGGTTGCCCGACACACTTAGGGTTAACTGATACCCTATGTTGAAACCTAAATGATACCTTGTGATGGTGTGTAAGTTACACCATGTGGACATTGGAGTCTCATGGTATGATGTGATTTTCTATGAAATAGTTGTATGGAAGAGGTTGAGTTATGTTTCTTTACATCATAACATGTTTTATATAATAATGAGAAACATAATTTTATGTCTCATGACACATCTCATGATAATGATGAAAGTGATAACCTAAGGGTGGTTGTTGACCCAAAATTGTAAACCCTAATCAGGTAAAGTAAAACCCTAATTGTAATGATGAAAAATGTTTGGCATGGGTCCTATAAGATGACAGTGTTAATGATGTATTACTTCTCTTGTTGTGAATATCTAACCATGCAGGTGAAACAATGTTATGCATAGTCATGTATGAGCTATGATGTTAGGGTATGTTTGAATGGGCCTTGTGAGGCATAAAGTGTTGTGGACATCCTTGCAAGAGGAGGAGAATGATCTTATGACCTAATGATGGTTTCCTGCCTTACATGAGATGTTTTTTATCAATGATGAGATGAGGGGTTGCGACCCGAAGCTTTTAGTCATTGTGATGGACACTGGTCCTTATGATGGACATTGATCCCTGTGATGGACATTGGTCCTTGTGATGAACATATGGTGAATAACAAGCATAAAGTAATGTTGTGAACCTTATATGTTTTAGTATGTGCTACTGATGCCTCAAGTGAAATCTAACAGTGTAGTTTACCCTGTGACATCGATCCATTCAGTGTCAGCATTTGTTGAATGGTGAAACGAGTTAAACTCAAAGCACATATTTTTGAATATGTGGGATACATGTCAAGTAATTCCTTGTATCCTTAAATACAGGATGTGTGATACGAACATGCATGAGTTGATCTCGTTGTGGTATGGATGGCCATGTGTGAGCCACTCCTTTTGTTAGAACGACCATGCATGGGCCTGTTCTTCTAACATCGTACCTATATCAAGGTTGGATAGTTATGATTATATTTGTCGATGACCACGTGTGAGCCAATCCCTAAAATTGACTTTATGTCATTGTCGTAGTTGATTGATATGTCTCTTCAATGTTATCTCTTATGCTGATCAAGAGGTGTGGTGAGGTTGTGGATTTTGGCTCTTCCATTAGACCTTGTATGGAACTGATTCTGACTTATCAAATTGTCGGTTGGATTTGGGTGGTATGACTCAAATCCTCAGGGCATAATGAAATATCGTGTAGTATAATTGTATAGGATCCAAATGCAAAAATATTTATTGAGGCCTTGTTTGATCTTTATATAATGTTGTTGATAAAAAATATATATGTTCTTAATATTCCTTTTAAATTATTGAGATGTTCCATTACTCAAACATCAAATGCTCTTGCTATTTATAAGCATTACTTACTTCACATAATTTTAATTATATTGCTGCTTAGTTTATCTTATCTAGTGATGATAATAGAGTTGGTAGTGAGTTATAACTCTTGCTGAGACTTGGAATCTCACCCCGTGGGTTTCCCACACCCTTTTTAGGTGGATGAGCATGTAGAGGTAGAGATCATGCAGTGGAGGTTGAGGAGCAGTAGGAGGACCAGTAGCCGATGAGGTTGGCAGTGCTACTGGATGTCTTTTTTTGAGAGGCTCTTAGAGTCATCCCTGTACACTCAGGGCTTTGGGAATGTTTTTAAATTCTTCACGAACATGCTTTCTTTACGTTCCCTTTGTATACCAGATATGGTGGAATCATTTATATATGTCCTAGAATAGTTCTTTGGTTACAGGTTGACAACATGCCTTGTATATGCTTTGAGGCGTGAAAGGACTTATATGTGAAGGTTCTTGCTTTATGGTTGTTTTATAAAAATGGTTTTAACTTTTAGTGTTTTTTAGTAATTTGTTTGTTAATCTTTCTTTCGTGGTTTTATTTTGAGTAATCTCATTTTGTGTGGCAATGGGTGTCACATATTGGGTGGTATCAGAGTTTTAGGTTTGCTAAGTCTAAAGAGACCAAGAACTAAGGTTTGTGTCTATTCTAGTGTCCTCAAGTCTATCTTATAGTCACTTCTGCTTATGTAGAAGAAGAAGAGAAAGCTTAAAGATGTCTGGAGAATATGAAGAACATGATGATGACAGTAGTGTTGTTGCACCAGGTGGTAGTGCAAGGAACTAAGAATGATAAGATCAGGTGTCTGAAGTCCCCCAATTTGTCCCAGCTATGATAGAAAACCATGCCTTTCAATCACTTTTTGTCCAGTTTATGGCAAAAATGACTCATTCTGACGGACATGATGTATGCACCTTAGCTTAGGGCACTGGTTTCCCATAATGAATCTTCAGGTACTGGGAAGACTTTTGAGTGGTTTGTCGTGTTGGGGTGGTTGAGTATGTTGGAACAGCTGACCTGGTGGATGTGGATCTGTGGATGACTAAGCTTGAGAAGGCCTTTAAGATCCATAGTATCCATGAAGAGAATAAGGTGAAGCATGTGGTGTACCTCTTGAGAGGGAGTGTTGGCCATTGATGGGCCATACAGGAGGAGAAGAGACTTAGTTTTGTGGTTGGTTGGGAGGAGTTCCAATGAGAGTTTGTAAGTTGGTACTTCCCTCTAATGTATCTTGACAAGAAGATTAGTCAGTGTGAGAGGATTTGACAGGGATCCATGATGATCAACAAGTATGAAGCAATGTTTATGCAGTTGTTGAGGTTCTATCCTCACATAGCTACAATGGAGGATGAGAGGATTTGTCATTTTGAGAAGGGGTTGAATGTTGAGTTGTCTACCCCAACTGCTGCTTTGGAGAACCGAGAGAGGTTTGCTTTATTTGTGGAGTTTGTTTAAAGGATAGAAGGATCCATGAAGGAGAAGAGAGAGGCAAGTGCCAAGAAGAGTTCTGTACAGTTTCAAGGGCAGTCGTAAGGTGGCTTCAAGAAGCTGAGGTTTTTTGCACTGCCAGCATCATAGAGGTTCAATGCTTCGACGTAGTGGTCACCAAGCAAGGGCACAGGTCGTAGTTTTCTACCCTCATGAGCCTAAAGTGTTGCATCAACATCAGTGACAGGACCACCTAGGCCTTTCTATGGGGACAAGACATGCTATAAGTGTGGACAAGTTGGCCATACCAAATCGTTCGACCAAGTGAAGGATGATGAAGTGACCCAACAACCAAGGCAAAGTTAGTAGGGCTTGTAGAGGTAGCGGAACAATGGCATATGAGGATGAGGCACTAATACAGAAATGGCTTATAACGTCACTTTTAAAGGCGTCAGTTGTATAAATATACCGACACCTAAAACTTAAAGCGTCAGTTTAATAAAAAAACCGACATCTATCTGTGAGACACGGGTATCACTTTTATTCAATGTTGGTTCCTTAATAATAAACCAACGCCTAAAAGTAACCGCCAAATCCAAAATTTCTAGTGAAAATTTTAACATGTGGCGTCAGTTATTAACTATTAAACCGACGATGAAAGGTTATTCACGAGATAGAAATTGGGCACATTTTGGTCGTCGGTTTTGCTACAATGACCGAGGCTTATGGATTTTCCCGCGTTGTTCCTGGGAAAATTTTCACACCCTTTGAGCGTCAGTTTCTGAAAGAAACTGACGACTATGGTCATTAATCGAGAATTTTTTTTAATCAGCATATGTAGATAGACGTCGGTTTTTTTCTAGTAAAAACCGACGACTATCATTGAGAATAGGTGTTGGTTTGTAGAACCAACACCTTTAGTTTTATGTGTCGGTTTTATTTAAGAACTGACACCTAATGTTAACTTAATAGCACCCACGTGAGCCCGACTCTTCCCCTTTCTCTGTTTCATTCATTCTCGCGCTACTCCAGGGTTTGGTTGGGCAATTTCTCCTCTGCCCCCACACTGCCGCTTGCTCCGGCCGCGCGGTGCTCCGCTCACTTGCTGGTCCTCTGCCCACCTCCGTCGCCGCTTGCCCTCTTCCCCCAGCTCACTACTCTGGTGGCCTTCTCTCCTACTCCGGCAGCCTTCTCTCCTACTCTGGCGGCCTTCTCTCCTGCTCCAGCGGCCTTCTCTCCTGCTCCAGCGGCCTGCTCTCCCCGCACCTCCGCCGCTCGTTACTGATACTCTCCTCGCCGACACCGCCAAAGGTACCTGCTCTTCTCTTCTTCCTCCTCTTCTTCCTCCGCCGTCAAGAAGGTACCCTGCTCCGCGACCGATGATGGTGTGTGAAATCACAGGTTGGCATGGTTGTGCTGGGCAGCACGGCAGTGTTGGCTGATTTTGTGCTATATTGCTCAATTATAACCGGATAGCTACATTTGTGTGTAATGATTATCCTCATGGTTGACCTAATTTAGTAAATTTTGTGCTTGCATATATTTGTGTTTCTAATCATCATGCTTGACCTAATTCAGTAAATTTTGATGCATGTTGAAATAAGATTTAAACTTGTCCATTCTAGCATCCTAATTTTATTTGATTATGTGCTTTGAACCTAGAAACATGTGTGTTAAAGATACATTGAATCCCTATATTGTATGATGTAGATTGATGATAATGTATGAGCTAGTTTGAAATTTTGAAATCAATTATGAATCTCGCCATCCCTAGGTCATACTAATTTAATTATGTGTGTCTTTATCTTGATGATGAACATGCATGGACACTGAAAATGTTGAAATTAAATCAATGTTATAGAATATGATACCTAGATTAAATGATTTTATATGAAACCTAGGATATGAATGATGAAACTAGGATTGTAGGTATTGGAATGACAACATATATACATGTATTTGTTGGCCTAGAAACCCGTCCAAGATTTACTCATTAGGAGTAAATCTTGGATAGTCCCCAGTTTGGTACTGTTCTTGAACACCTAATCTCACTTAGGATGTAAGTGTATAATGTGTATTTGGTTTTCAAGAAAATTTCGGCAGCATTTCCCCGTTTGTTCTCTAAGTAACTTAGAGAACAAACGGGGAAATAGAGAACAAACGGGGAAATGCTGCCAAAATTTTCTTGAAATCCCAATACACATTATACACTTACTAGTGAGATTAGGTGTTCAAGAATGGGATAGGTGGTACACATTTATTATATATAAGAATGACAACACATGTATTTGTTGGCCTAAAGTTTTAACCATGCAAAAACTCTAATCCTAGACCCTAATCTTGTTGTAATATATACTTGTTTTCTCTTTGATCATAGAATGGATGTCCATTCACACCCCAGAGTTTATTTATGGTCTTGACCAGTTTATTAGATTTGCCAAGGAACATAGGAAACAACCTGGAGATAGGTTCTACTGTCCATGTAGGCATTGAGGTAACAACTTGAAAGTCAGCACTGGTGACGAAATCAAAAGTCATGTCATGTGCAATGGGATTATACAAGGCTATACAGAATGACACTGGCATGGAGAGATTTCAAACCTGAAACCAGTTAATGTCGATAGAAGTGCTTGTGTGGAAGAAGAAATGGCCTCTGATGACGTAGATGTGAATGAACCTGTTCCAATAGACATCGTTGATGCGATGTTGGATAGTTGTGGGGGTAGAGCACACAGATCCACCTCCCATTTTTAGAAACGTTGTGCATGATGCTGAGATATCGTTATACACAGGTTGTACTAAGTTTACGAAGCTTAGCGCTGTGTTGAGATTGTATAAGCTGAAAGCTAACAATAGATGGAGTGACAAAAGCTTCACGTCATTGTTGTCTTTGTTGAAAGAAATGCTTCTTGAAGGAAATGAGCTGCCAATCTCAACATACCAGGTAAAGAAATTGTTGTACCCAATGGGAATGGATGCTAAGAAGATACATGCATGCCCGAATGATTGTGTATTATTTCAAAAGGACTATGTGGATTTGAAAGATTGTCCAAAATGTGGTGCGTCACGGTATAAATTGACAACTTCGGGGTAGTCCAAAATTGGTTCTACTGCCAAGGTGATGTGGTATCTACCTATAATATCACAGTTTCAACGCTTTTTTGCCAATCTGATAGATGCGAAGAATTTGAGGTTGCATGCAGATGTTAAGAAAAATAATGATGGGATCCTACGACATGCATCTGATTCCCCACAGTGGAAGAAGATTGATCTATTGTACCCTGAATTTGGTGAAGAAGTCAGGAATCTAAGACATGGGCTTTGTACAGATGGGATGAATCTGTACGGGACATTGAGCAGCCAACATAGCACTTGTCCAGTCATGCTTGTTATATACAATCTTCCTCCATGGCTGTGTATAAAAAATAAGTACGTAATGTTGTCGTTGTTGATATCGGGCCCTAAACAACTTGGAAATGATATCAATGTTTATCTTGAACCTCTGCTTGATGACTTAAAGAAACTCAGGGGTGAAGGTGTGATGACCTATGATGCTTCACAAAGAGAGACATTTCGTTTGCATGTTATGTTGTTTTGCACTATTAATGACTTTCTAGCATATGGGAATTTGTCTGGATATAGTGTCAAAGGAGCTAAAGTGTGTCCTATATGTGAAGAGAACACTGATTCAACAAGACTAAAACATGGTGGTAAGACTGTATATCTCAGTCATCGAAGGTTTCTTACAAAATTTCATCTGTATCGTAGGAAGCACAAAGCATTCAATGGATTGAATGAGGAATGGAGTGCACCTAAACATATACCAGGGGAGGTTGTTTATGAAAGAGTAAAAGACTTTGTCAATGAATTTGGTAAGAGATCACAATGTATGGCCACACGGAGTGACAAATCTTTATTCAAGAAGAAGTCGATATTTTCGGATCTTCCTTATTGGAGTTCTTTGACAGTCAGGCATTGTATCGATGTCATGCACGTTGAGAAAAATGTCTGTAATAGTGTCATTGGTACTTTATTGAATATACCAGGTAAGACTAAAGATGGGATAAAATCTAGACTGGACCTACGTGAAATAGGAATAAGGTCAGAATTAACAGAATTACGTGAAACGGGAAATCGGAGAACATACTTACCTCCCGCTTGTTACACATTGTCTAGAAAGGAGAAGAAAACTTTTTGTGAATGTTTGGTAAATGTTAAGGTGTCACAGGGTTACTCATCCAATATCCGTAGATTGGTATCAATGAAAGATCTGACGTTGATAGGTCTTAAATCTCATGATTGTCACACTCTAATGCAACAAATATTTCCTATGGCAATTTGATCTATATTTTCGAAGCATGTAAGGTTTGCAATCACCAGACTTTGTTTCTTTTTCAACAGTCTGTGCCACAAAGTTATTGACCCTGATACTCTTGATAATTTGCAAAGAGAAGTGGTTGTTATCCTATGTCAGCTTGAGATGTATTTTCCTCCTTCGTTCTTTGATATCATGGTACCTCTTGTTGTCCACTTGACTAGGGAAGTGAAAATGTTGCGACCAATTTTTAAGAGTGATGTTCGAAACCGTTATCGGCCTGAAGGAAGTATTATTGAGGGTTATGTGGTGAGAGAGGTTATGGATTTTTGCAATGACTTTCTGAGTTGTAATGACACTCATGGTAATGAAAAGAATATTGAGGAGCAATTTGGCAAATGAATTTTGGGATCACTGGTGAAAGTAATCAACCGTGAGCAGTCGGAACAAGGTCACTTGTATATTTTACACAACATGGACGAAGTGGGTGTTTATATCGAGGAACATACCAATTTCATCAAAAGACAATATCCTCGAGCCAATACAATGTGGTTTGCTAGAGAGCATAACAAGACATTTATTAAGTGGTTTGAAGATAAAGTCTTACATCAACTATCTCAAACACCATATGATATTACTGAAACTTTCAAATGCCTCACCTTTAAACCAAAATTGAATGTTATGTCTTATGAAGGGTATGACATTAATGGATTCACATATTACCCAAAGCGCCAAGATGATAAGAGTGTCATCCAAAACAGTGGGGTCACCCTTCAAGCGTCGACTATGTTTTTTGCAAGTACAAAGGATAAGAGTCCATGTGAAGCTAAAATGTCATATTACGGTGTCATTGAAGACATATGGGAGTTTGACTACATAGATTTCAGAATTCCGCTCTTCAAATGTAATTGGGTTGATAACACCAAAGGAGTTATAGTGGATGAATTGGGTTTCACTTTAGTGAACTTTGAAAAGATTAGCGAGAAGGGTGAACCATTCATATTGGCATCACAGGCGAAATAAGTATTTTATATCGATGATCCTACAAATGATAAATGGTCAGTTGTTCTTCATGGTAAAAGACAGTTCATTGAAGATCCTATAGATGAAGAAGAGTACTATGATAAGTATGATGACTCCAGTCCATTCTCAATTGGGTTGCCAACACCAACAAATATTGAAGCTAGTGATGAGTTGTATGTGTGCGGAGATCACAATGAAGGATTGTTAATTGATAAAAACTCGCAATATTTTTTTTGGTCGGAAAAAAACTCGCAATATTAGAGGCATGTATATATTTTTTTATATGTTTTATTTTTCTGAATTTGAACTTTACAATGTGAATTACTTTACAATGTGAATGTGAACTTTACAATGTGAATTTGAACTTTACAATGTGAATTACTTTATAATGTGAATGTGAACTTTACAATGTGATCTTTACAGTGTGAATTACTTTACAATGTGAACTTTACAATATGAATGTGGACTTTCATATGGCTGAGCATTCTCCTGATGAGCATGATGATGATTACCATGAGGGTGAGGACATCAATACGCCGCCTCACAATGTAAGTTTTAAAAATATATCATATATTTATATGTACATGTCCATTTATAGTTATATCCTTTAAGTGTGTTTATTTTGTTAAATTTTAGGTTGATGATGCACATATACCCTCTGAAGCACTTGAGGCACTTGATCAGCAGCACCAAAAAGTTGACAAGAGAAGGGGCATCACTATGATGAAGTTAATAGCACAAAGGGGCAATGGACCCAAAATTGTTGTGGATTTTGATAATGCAAGAAATACAATTGGAGTGAATCGCAATTCGTTTGTTTCATATATTGGGTATGTTACTCGTAGCCATTGTGGTTGTAAGATAGATTCTTGGCATAAAGTTCCTAAGGGGAAGAAAGACGTAATATGGAAGGATTTATGTGTGAGTTATTATTAATTTTCAATTCTATTTTGTAGATTACTAATTTTTTTGGATACTAGTTAATAGCAATTCTATTTTATAGAGTATATTTGAATTGGATGAAAAGTTGCATCATAAATGCATGATGCAACGTTGTGGGAGAGTCCTAAGGAACTATAGGGAAAATCTCACCCGAGAATACATAAAATAAGTTGACAAGAAGAAGAAGACAACCACTGAATAGTGAAACTTCTTGGACCAAGAAGAATGGGACGCGTTTGTTGCTTCAAGACAAACTGATGAATTCAAGGTATTAGGCGTCACTCCCAATTTAATTAATATATGTTGTATTCACATATTCATGATTAACATTTAGTGTTACCTAACTAGGCCCTCAGTGAGGCGCAAAAAGCAAGGCGTGCACTGAATGTGCATGACCACACAATAGGTCCAAAGGGGTATACAGGAATTCGCCAAAGACTACAGGTTGAGTCTAATGCCCAGTTTGCTGCTACTCAAGAGTCCTCTACTATAGGTTCCACACCACTGCCTCGCCATGATGTCTGGATAGCTGGGAGGAAAAATAATAAGGGAGAAATAAGGAAGCCTGCAACTGCTGAGGCGGATGCAAAAATGGTAAAATACAACTCTTAGAGCAATCATTTGAATATTGATTATTTGTGGTGTTTACTTAATTACAAATTTTTGTTTTGGCGATTAGCGGGAGCTGCACGAGCTGAGGAAACAATGCAAGTTCATCCCTGAGGGCACAAGGGATGAATTGACAGTTGCTCTAGGTAACCCAGAGCATCCTAGACGTGTTAGGGTTGCAGGCGTTGGTGTGGTCATCAAAGCGTTCTTTGGGCCATCCCAACGCAAACATGTCCCAAAAGTGAGACTTTCACAAGAAGAGGTAACATATTCTTTATTTATAATGTTACTGTAAAAGAGAATTCAATAATCAGAAGCTAACATTTCTTTTATCCATGTATAGGTAGATAAGTTAGTTGATAGGAAACTCGAAGAAGCAATGAGCAAGTGGCAGGCATCTCTGACTGCCACTCAGCAGACAGTTCCTATGGCGTCCCGCTCTACTCCTACTACAGAGGTTGGGAGTAATCCTATAGACCCACCACCTAGAACATCCGCTGTAAGTATTTTTATTACATAGTAACTAGTCTTTTCAAGATGATATGTTTTCAATATGATATGTATATATGTATATAACATTCTTTACACAAACTTTTGTAGGGGTTGAAGCCATGCTGTCTAAAAAGTAAAGAATTTGTCATTGCAGAGGCGTCGGCTTACCCATCCCTACCAGGGGAAATGTTTCATGGGTCTCCATTACCATTTGGTTGGGTTCGTGTGAGCCCGATACGTATATTTCCTAATTGGATGGATCTTCCATTGCTATATGCCCACACAGATTGTGAAACGCTTGGTGAGGCAGAAGGTGGAGTGTTATTGTGGCCAAAAGTGGATGTCCTATATACTGAAACTTTATCGTAAATTTACATTACGTTAAATTGTTAGTGTGTGTATATGATGTCAATATATCTGAAATTATATATATATATATATATATATATATATATATATGTTAAAAAGAAGACACCCAGAGCATCTAGGCCTCCACCTGCACCTCCTACATTACCAAGTTGGGTTCCATAGGACCTACCTATCCCGTTAGGTCCTAATTGTAGGGGTATGGCAATATGGTTAGGCGAACATGATATAAATTCCCTATAACTATTTCTATAGATGTGGATGTTGCAGGTCAATCATACAAAAGCAATCTATTTTTACAAGATATTTTGGAGTTGTTTCAATATGATTGGCCGAATACATCTGTGATAGAGCTATGCATAAGGTGGGATCTTCTTTATACATCCATATAACTTGTGTAGGATCTAGTGATCTGGTTTCTTATTTATTAATGCATACGTAATACATGTTTTGCAGCTACTTAGACAAGATATGTGCATATTTTTCATTCGAACATGTAGGATTTTTGATTCCATCTTTGATTAGTCTAGTAGCTAAAGACCCTCCGTCAGTTCAACAATATTGTTGTGATGTTTTACACATTTTGCTCAAAATAAGAAGATGGTGATAATAGCTCCATTCAATGTGGAGTAAGTTTACTTTGCTTATTATAATTTGGACTTAAGAAAATTACATTTTTATTGTGGATTTTGAGTTATTAATTTTTAACTTTTTTACCACTAGTGGTATGCATTGGGAGTTACTAGTTATTGTCCCCGAGACGTTCACTGTCTATTATCTAGATCCTAAGGGGACTAAATTGAATTCAATTTATAGACACAAAATGAAAATTGCATTATTCCGGTGAGAAATATTTCATTTTCCTATCTGTTAACATATGTTATTACATTACTATTTAATTATGCAATGTACTGTGTTACATTAACATGTAGGAGTTTAGATGAGTTCAAAAAGGTTGGAGGAAAGGTCCCCAGTAAAAAGAACCAACAAATATTTTGGAAGAACGTAGAAGTAAGTTCTCGACTGCAATGTATATATTATTTATGTGAACAATGCTTAATTATTTGTATTTTTTAATATTTTGTATGTTTCCATTTATAGTGTGCTACACAAGACAACGGATGGGTATGTGCATACTAAGTGATGTGATTTATGCACATGATTATCAAATATGTCGCAGTGGACATCGATATCATTCTTGATGTATTATATATAGTCTCATTAGATAATATGAAATATATCAATCTTATTTATATATTATTAATTATATATATACATCATTCTCTTTGTAGGTGTTTAAAACTGACCACACTACAGGAAAGGTCTTACCAGATGTACATGCTCCCTATACGATAGGAAAATTAATTGATGTAAGAGGACAATGGGCAACAACCATACAAGTAGTGGGGGTTTTAACATATAATTGGGATGTTGATAGAAAATAATGACTAAAGAATGATATTTTGTAAATGAATTTCTGAATTATAATATGTGTGAATGTTTCTACATGTATGAATGTTTATACATGTGTGACTGTGAAAATGAATGAAACTGCTGGTTGCTATATGAATGTTTCTGTAGGGTTTTAGGGAGACAGAGAAGGCAGCGGAAACAAAAAATTTCTCCCCAACCCATACCGAGGAAACGCGTCAACGTCTATATAATAGGAAAGGATGGTTTGTGGAATCATACCTTGTCCCGAGGCTTGCTCGGCGACAATACCTCGCACAATGTGTGGTCTTCAACTCCGGACTTCGACGGTGTCTGTGCAGCTCCTGGTCGCACCGGGACTGACAACTCCTACTCGAACCGGACTGTCGGATGACAGTTGTCCTCCTAAGCGGCAGTGTCCTCCCGCCTCTGTAGTAGTCCACACGGACCACCTGGAACTCCACTCTCCTTGTCCCACAAGGAAGTGGAAGAAGCCGCACCCTCCTGTTGACGTACTAGTCGCCAACACGCTCTCCTGCCTCCTGTTGCAACTGCAGTTGTCCTTCCCTTACTGCACCTCCCTTTTGTGGGAAGCACTTGCTCGGGCTCTCTCACAGTTACCAAAACCAGAGAGAACGACAACTTGCAGAGCAACTGGTTGCACTGAGCTGTACTTTGAGAAGCCCCCAATACCCCTATATATAGGAGAGTCATGGGATAGGGTTCTCCATCCCAGGCAATGCGGGACTAAAGCAGGAGTAGAAGGGTTCGAGAATTTTCCACAAAAAGCAACCGGTTCGCAACTTGAAATGATCGGTTCACAATTGAACCGATCGGTTCGGCCATTGAGCCGATCGGTTGGACCTGATCCGATCGTTTGGGGCACTCCAACCGATCGGTTGGTGCCCTGAACCGATCAGTTCATGGTCCTAATTCGGCTCAAAAAGACTTTCCTTGTTTCTTTCCCAATTGGTATCGAATACCAATATTATTCCCAATCAAATTGGGCAATTTGAAATGAAAGGAAAATTCTTGCCGACATGACTTTCCCAACTGATCAGTTGCACCAGTTGAGCTGATCGGTTCAACCCTTGAACCGGTCGTTTCAACCTGGGCATGAGCCGATCGGCCTGGACACTCCATCCGACCGGTTCAGCAACCTCAGCCGACCGGTTCATCACATGAACCAATCGGTTGGAAGCACAGGTTGGGCAAAATCAGTCAATTGCGATTTCAATCAATCCGATACTCCAATCAATGCGTCCAACACCTTGAACCATACGATATTGAGCTATCTACTGATTGAGTGTTTAATTGAACTACTAAACTCCTTTAGTAATCAATCTAAACATTGCTTTGTGGACAAAACTCCTTTTCCAGGTTAAATCCTATGTGTGTGACCCTACAGGTCCATTTCACGTTGGCAGTGAAAGTCCATAACACTTATGACTTCACAAGCAAAGAGCGGTGCCTAGTCACACATCAGTGCTACCCAAGTGAAAGTAGAAAGTTGGAGAACAACTTTCATCCTACAATCCATGAATGGTGTTACAGCGAATGTATAATTCCTTTGTCACTGATATCCCGAATGAACTCGAGGCATGGAACAGTCATCCTGTCAACGTTCATTCACTTCCTTGATCTCAGAGTAGATTGGAAGAGATATGTATGACATCAGTATCATATACTGATTCACACATGCGTGCACGCCTTTCTCAATCCTACTCATCAAGTGGCCATGGATATCAAACTCCCTCAGGAGGGACAAATCCCATATCTATCACTCACCCCTCAAAAGCCCCATGTGTCAAAGCCATCCAATCATCACCTTTATAACAACCCATGTTTCAGGACTACGTTTGATGATGTCAAAGTGTGCCCAACGACATGTGTTGAGTGCAGTGATTTCAGGTCTAAGAATCACACTCACCACCATCACTGTGAGTACTGACTGTGACTACCATGTCATGGTTCCATGTGTCAAACTCATGGTGGGTCTGTCCAGTACCTTGTTCTCTAACAAGTACCTATGTGTTTGGTTTGATATCTCTATATCATGACTAATGAGATTCTATCATCAACCAACGCCACAATCTAGTCTTGTGTGTCATTGCTGTCAATCTACCTTCCATAATGACATCCGACTAGGGACATAACAAGAATGTACAAACTCTTAGCATCTGTATGATCTCATCGTTCAGGTCCTCAACCTGAAAGCATACATCATTGAGTACTGTCATTCTCTAGACATTCAATCTGTTCTATCACTATCTCATATGACTGGACCAGAAAGAATTGGAAGCTTGCCTTTTATGTTTATCAAATCAATCTTAATGTATCCCACCAATCATCCCATGATTGGCTCTCAGGGCATACATACCAACAGACTCCCACTTGCACTGCGAGCCAATCACCCATGAATCATATTCATAGTGATCTTCAAACATGTCCCACATGTTACTGTGCTCTAGTGCCAACATAGTGAGTAATGACAACACCTTGCCAAAGTCTGTACAAATTGCATGTCTCGCATCTCTTCGTTGTACGTCACACGTATGAGATGGAGTTGCCGTAATATGCGATCTAGCATTCCATTTGCTAACCTTTAGCCACATTGCATGATCAAGGATTCCAGACTTGTCATCAATGAGTGGAATATAAGTTCATCTCATGAACTTTCAGATCCATATAGTATCCATTGATGTTCTCTAACACATAGATACTCGGCATTTCCCTTTTAAATGGCTTTATTGGAACACTTCCAATTATCAACAAACTTTTACTTTTATACATCCTATGTATATTTTGCGATTAATTTTCTGTCCTTTCGGAAGTTCGCATCAATGTAACTCTTTACATCAAACTCTTCCTTATCTCCATAGAACTAGTACTTCCCAAGTACTTATCAAGTTCTCATGGTATTCCAGTAACACTTACTGGAAGCAGACAGACATCCACTCGTCATGTCACACATACGAGTTATCAGGATGAGCACATCATATTGCCATGTCCTACGTACAAGATGATGAATGCATTTTATTCTTTCCATGTCATACATGCAAGATAATGGGATGATTACATACATGATAGATCCATATCTACTCTTAGTGTTCCCATTCTTCATAAGAATTGGACACTTGGCCTTGGGATACTAATATCCATGTAACATGGACAAGTTTTCTCCCACTGAATCTGTGCATACTGAACACTTCAGTACAGATTGCCAATGTATGCTTTCTCTTTCAGGTCAAGATATTTTCGAGAACTATCTCTATAGATCTCTATTCCTATCACATAGGAAACATCTCTATCTTCCTTAAAGATAATTTCCACTTTTGGATTTCCATTCTAGAACAATTCCATTTCACATCAATATGTGGAATGTGAATACGCTCCCACTAAATCACAGATCACTTCTTTATCTTTGACATATCAGTCAAACCCTTTGACTATATTATCAAAATAAAGATCCAATTTTGAGTTGCTTGTACTCAATCAATCACATTGATTAGTCCATTGTAACTTATAGACTTCATTTGCATTAGTGGATTCATAAACCTTATAGGTTGTTTCACGTACACATCCTGGTTTTATTCCTCATAGGAATGCGGCTTTAGTATCCATATGCCAAATGTCTTAGTCATTAAGTTGCAATCAACAAGCATTATCCTTCTCAAAATGTTATCCATGTGTCTTAACACTTAAGACTCATTTGCACTTATGGATATAATCCAATGAGTGCTACCATCAAGGTCATACCTTATGGTTCACATGGATGTCATTTAGGATGTAAAGGTCATATACCATAACTCAAGATTCGGTTCCTCATATTCATCTTGATAGTTGACTCATCACATGAACAACTCATCACATAGATAATTGAGGTGTATCTGTTAAAGATATAAGAACTCACAACCCTTGTGATTCTTAATTTCTTTTATTAGCATGGGGTATTCTTTTATTAAGAAGAATTCAGTTATTTGATAATCATTCTCTAACTCCTTAGAGTATGATTCCTTCTTGATTCAGACATCACCATGCCTTAATCATGAGTTCACTATGATACACTATCATAATCACTCATAAGGATCTCAAACATTTGGTCCAAGTATTTCATTCATTGATCTCATCAAGAATTAATACTTTACCAAATTTGTACTTCATTTATGATAATCTTGAACATTTCAAGATATTCATATTGGTATTTCTCTAAACACCAATTGAAGTATTAGCATTTATTCCGATAGGTATGTAAATACATCACATGTATTATGCCTAATAGGATAATCACTCTCCCACTACATTAGTGAAGATTGATTAATCATGTCCAAGATATTCATGTCCCTTACTGGTTCTCTAACCAAAAGAGTCTAGTTTTATCCATCACATGGAAACTAGAAATGAATTTCTCATGATTAATGCTAATTAAATTGTTTGAGTTATCTATAACTTTTAGGTATCGTCTTATCTTATGCATATCAAATATCACAAGATAAATAAGGCATTGCCACAAAGATCATATCTTTAAGATTGAAAACACAACTTTATTAATTGCCATCATTGTCATACAATATGCAAAAATAAAGTGTTTCTATCTATTGGCAAGTATGAAATAGCAGTTCATAACTGTATTACATGCCTTATTGGCTGAAAATAAACTAAAGTATTCCTATCTATAAAGGCAACACTTGCCCCAAGTAAGAATGCTTTACACTTTACATCTTGATATCATATATCTCAAAAAGTGTTACAAGTTTATTTACATGACACCTTCAAGTAGAGGCTTCAGTCGCCTCCTTCTTCTTTTGTTCTTCCAGGTAGAGAGGACAATTCCTTTTCCAATGTCCTGGCTTTTGACAATGGTGGCAATTTCCTTTCTTTGTCACGCCTCCCTTGTCCTTGACAGCTGAAGATGGCTTGGACTCCTGGCTAGCTTCAGAACCTTTCTTAGCTTTTCCCTTGCCCTTGCGCTTGGACTTGCCTTTCTTGCTCGTGATCACCATCACGGACTTAGGCTTGTCCTTCTTCATCTGTAACTCGGCTGTCCTCAACATGCCCAACAACTCTGACAGTGGCCTATCAAAGTTGTTCATGTTGTAGTTCATCACAAACTGACTGTAAGATTCTGGGAACGATTGCAGTATCACGTAAGTAGCCAACTCTTGGCTCAGTGGAAATCCCAGTCTCTGCAGGTTCTCCACATACCCAATCATCTTTAGTGTGTGAGGACCAACTGGATCTCCTTCTGTCATGACGCACTTGAACAGTGCCCTAGAAACATTATACCTCTCTTGCCGTGCCTGATCTTCATACATGTTCCTGAGATGCAGAATCATCTCTATGACACCCATGTTCTCATGTTTCCTCTGCAACTCATGGTTCATTGAACATAGCATCAAGCACTTTGCATCAATGGCATCATCAGAATGCTTCTGTAAGCATCCCTTTCTGTCCTTGGTGCATTAGGAGCGGGTTCCTCTGGAATTGGAGTATCCAGGACATAGAGCTTACGCTCTTGAGTGAGAACAATTCTCAATGTCCGATACCAGTCGTGGAAGTTTGTCCCATTTAGCTTGTCCTTGTCAAGGACCGATCGCAAAGAAAATTTGTTGTTGTTTGTTGCCATTTAAACTACAAAAAGGAAAATATGCAATTTTAGTCCAAAACTCTTTTTTGACTTATTTGATTGATTTGAAAGTTTGATGATATAATTAGGCCTTTAATTAATTATCGCTCCCACTATTTTACTTCAAATTGATAGCCCTCACCATCAATTCGGAAGATTGCAGCGTACAATCTTCTAGTGGGCAAGATCCTGAAATCCTCTAAGTCATGGACCAGCTTGGGCTGTCACCCACAACATAGATCTCTCAGGTAGGCAACTTTTGCCAATTGCATCATATGCAACTCTTGATAAGATGTCATCTACAACTCCTTTCAATGATCATCTCCATGCCTCAAGGCGCTAGATCCTATCTAGGTCACCTTGTTAAGTCCGACCCAAAGCAAACATGATGAACATGCACCCTGCTTGGGCAGACCCACACATTCATCCTTCACGCTTCCACGAGATAGATGGTGCACCACACTTGGGCGTGCCCACACTTGGTCGATCAAGCTTTTCACGTGTGTCGCATTTGGAAGGCATCTAAAACTTAATATTTTAATGAGGGATTTGGTTTTATATACATATACATATCAAATCACCACAATACATAGAACGTATCATATACATGCTATATCCCACAGAAAACATGCACAAACGATAAAAAAAGCGATGATTATGGCCAACCTAATGTGATTCCTCGAGCCAAGAGGAAACACGGTCATCTAGGTCAACATTTCATGCAACCTGTACAAGATGAACTTTGTGCCTTGCCATCCGAGTTGATCAACTCATCATATGAATGATCTGTACTCTCCATCCGGTCGTCTGGGTGCCACCAGCCGATCGGTTGGCTCCTCCAACCAATCGGTTCACCTGGTCGTCGTGCATCTCGTCATGTCCGCCACCCGCTCGTCTCGCTCCTCGAACCGGTCATCAACTGATCGGTTCACTCCTTGAACCGACCGTCTGGAAGGTTAACCGATCGGTTCACTCCTTGAACCGACCGTCTCAGCTGTCATCTTGATGTCCGCCGGTCTTTGACATAACAGGAAATAAAAATCTATCCTATTATTACATTTCTTTAAAAGGGAAACCCCGAGTTACATTCGGGGGGAGCAAAGGTAGGAAAGAATCTCGAATTATTTCGAGTTACATCAGGAATAGGAGAAGGAAGATCGGTGCGCAGACCGAGATGCAAGCAACCACACACAACCAATCACAGATAGGGGTTTATATGCCATAATCACGCTACACACATCCACCACAAAACTCATTTAAGGGCGACGCGTATCGAGTGCATTAATAATACATATCATATATGTAATTAGGGATTTGTGGATTTAGGATTGGACATGCATAAAGCCAATATTATTCGCATCGTATGCAATAATTAAAGGCAACAAACCAAAATCGATCATATCGATATTCCTAAAATATAGAACAGCTGACGTGGCTCTGATACCACTGTAGGGTTTTAGGGAGACAGAGAAGGCAGCGGAAACAAAAATTTTCTCCCCAACCCATACCGAGGAAACACGTCAACGTCTATATAATAGGAAAGGATGGTTTGTGGAATCATACCTTGTCCCGAGGCTTGGTCGGCGACAATACCTCGCGCAATGCGCGGTCTTCAACTCCAGACTTCGACGGCGTCTGTGCAGCTCCTGGTCGCACCGGGACTGACAACTCCTACTCGAACCGGACTGTCGGATGACAGTTGTCCTCCTAAGCGGCAGCGTCCTCCCGCCTCTGTAGTAGTCCACACGGACCACCTGGAACTCCACTCTCCTTGTCCCACAAGTAAGTGGAAGGAGTCGCACCCTCCTGTTGACGTACTAGTCGCCAACACGCTCTCCTGCCTCCTGTTGCAACTGCAGTTGTCCTTCCCTTGCTGCACCTCCCTTTTGCGGGAAGCACTTGCTCGGGCTCTCTCACGGTTACCAAAACCAAAGAGAACGACAACTTGCAGAGCAACCGGTTGCACTGAGCTGTACTTTGAGAAGCCCCCAATACCCCTATATATAGGAGAGTCATGGGATAGGGTTCTCCATCCCGGGAAATGCGGGACTAAAGCAGGAGTAGAAGGGTTTGAGAATTTTCCACAAAAAGCAACCGGTTCGCAACTTGAAATGATCGGTTCACAATTGAACCGATCGGTTCGGCCATTGAGTCGATCGGTTGGACCTGAGCCGATCGTTTGGGGCACTCCAACCGATCGGTTGGTGCCCTGAACCGATCGGTTCATAGTCCTAATCCGGCTCAAAAAGACTTTCCTTGTTTCTTTCCCAATTGGTATCGAATACCAATATTATTCCCAATCGAATTGGGCAATTTGAAATGAAAGGAAAATTCTTGCCGACATGACTTTCCCAACTGGTCGGTTGCACCAGTTGAGCCGATCGGTTCAACCCTTGAACCGGTCGTTTCAACCTGGGCATGAGCCGATCAGCCTGGACACTCCAGCCGACCGGTTCAGCAACCTCAGCCGACCGGTTCATCACATGAACCGATCGGTTGGAAGCACAGGTTGGGCAAAATCAGTCAATTGCGATTTCAATCAATCTGATACTCCAATCAATGCGTCCAACACCTTGAACCATACGATATTGAGCTATCTACTGATTGAGTGTTTAATTGAACTACTAAACTCCTTTAGTAATCAATCTAAACATTGCTTTGTGGACAAAACTCCTTTTCCAGGTTAAATCCTATGTGTGTGACCCTGCAGGTCTATTTCACGTTGGCAGTGAAAGTCCATAACACTTATGACTTCACAAGCAAAGAGCGGTGCCTAGTCACACATCAGTGCTACCCAAGTGAAAGTAGAAAGTTGGAGAACAACTTTCATCCTACAATCCGTGAATGGTGTTACAGCGAATGTATAATTCCTTTGTCACTGATATCCCGAATGAACTCGAGGCATGGAACAGTCATCCTGTCAACGTTCATTCACTTCCTTGATCTCAAAGTAGACTGGAAGAGATATGTATGACATCAGTATCATATACTGATTCACACATGCATGCACGCCTTTCTCAATCCTACTCATCAAGTGGCCATGGATATCAAACTCCCTCAGGAGGGACAAATCCCATATCTATCACTCACCCCTCAAAAGCCCCATGTGTCAAAGTCACCCAATCATCACCTTTATAACAACCCATGTTTCAGGACTACGTTTGATGATGTCAAAGTGTGCCCAATGACATGTGTTGAGTGCAGTGATTTCAGGTCTAAGAATCACACTCACCACCATCACTGTGAGTACTGACTGTGACTACCATGTCATGGTTCCATGTGTCAAACTCACGGTGGGTCTGTCCGGTACCTTGTTCTCTAACAAGTACCTATGTGTTTGGTTTGATATCTCTATATCATGACTAATGAGATTCTGTCATCAACCAACGCCACAATCTAGTCTTGTGTGTCATTGCTGTCAATCTACCTTCCACAATGACATCCGACTAGGGACATAACAAGAATGTACAAACTCTTAGCATCCGTATGATCTCATCGTTCAGGTCCTCAACCTGAAAGCATACGTCATTGAGTACTGTCATTCTCTAGACATTCAATCTGTTCTATCACTATCTCATATGACTGAACCAGAAAGAATTGGAAGCTCGCCTTTTATGTTTATCAAATCAATCTTAATGTATCCCACCAATCATCCCATGATTGTCTCTCAGGGCATATATACCAACAGTTTCTACATATGTGAATGTGAAAATGAATGGAACTGTAGATTGCTACATGAATCTTTCTACATGTGTGAAAATTGAATGGAACTGCAGGTTACTAAATGTGTGAAAATTAATGTTGTTAAATTTGTAGGTTTGTGGCATGTTGTTGGATGATATCAATGGATGTCATAAAACTTGCAGTTCATAACTGAACTGCATGTTTCTCATCCTACGACCAGCCACAGCAAGTCTACAGACTGATAAAAAAAACTTACAATAGGCGTCGGTTATTTGTTTAAAACTGACGACAAATGGTTAAAGCGTCGGATAAATAATTATAAATGATGCCTAATGCATGTGATGTGGCGTCGGTTATCAATAACCGACGTCGATTTCCCTAATGAGGCTAGACACCACGGTCGTGCTGGCCAACACGGCCGTGGGAGAGGGCCAGACAACACGGTCGTGGTGGCCATCATGACCGTGGCAGCGAGTGAGATGGCATCGGTCATCACTAAAAAACTGACGCCAATAGTGCCCCAGATGGCGCCCTTTCTGTGGCGTGAAGGTTTATGGCGTCGGTTTCAAAGCTAATAACCGACGCCTATATCCCCTGCTGGCACGTTTTCAGTGGCGCGCGAAGGGTTGTCGCGTCGGTTTGAGAACCGACGCCTAACGGTTGGCCTTTTAGCGACGCCCACATAGGTGTCACATTAAAACCGACACTAAAGACTGATTATGTACTAGTGAGGACATGGACACACATCTCAGGTTGGATCGTTTGCTCAAGGAAGTAGAGGACGGGGGTGACAACAAGAAACAACTAGATTTTATGTTATGAGTCATTCAGAGGTGGTGGTCAAGCTGTAAGTGGTGACATGTCAAATGGATTTATTTCTTTTTTATTTGTCTTCTTCTTGCTTGATATCTATTTTGGTTGACCCAGGTGCTACACACTCTTTTATTGCACGAGAAGTGCTTAGTAGTTGTTCTTTTCCTATTAGTCGTAATAATAATAGTTTGTTGTTAGAAACCCTATTGGTTGGTTCTATAGTGTTGTAGGATGTGTGTCCTTCATGTGTTCTCTCCTTTTTGGGACACAACATTCAAATGGACCTCGTACCACTTGACATGCATGGATTCAATGTAATCCTTGGAATGGATGCCCTGGTAAAGTATAGAGTGGTCTTGTATTGTAGTTCCAAGTAAGCGACCTTTGTTGATGGTAGTGAGACGTGGATCTTACAAGGAGATAGGAATACTCTCCTGACGTGTCTTGTACCAACCATGGTAGTAAGGATGATCCTGACACAAGGTTGTGAGGCATTTTTGGCACACGTGATGGATACTGAGGCAAGGAGTCCTAGTATTCAAGAAGTGTTAGTGGTTAGGGAGTTCGAAGACATGTTTCTTAAGGAGTTTCTAGGTGTTCCCCCACCCTATGAGATTGATTTTGAGATCAATCTGGTTCCTGGTACGCAACCCATAGCTCAGACACCATATAGGATGGCACCAATAGAGATGGTAGAATTGAAGAGACAGTTTTAAGAACTACTTGACAAAGTTTTCATCAAGTCGAGTACGTCACCTTGGTGTGCTCCAGTGTTGTTTGTGAAGAAGAAGGATGGTCTATGAGGTTGTGCATAGATTATCGACAGTTGAATAAGGTCATGATAAAGAATAAGTATCTTTTGCCGAGAATAGATGATCTGTTTTATCAGCTGCATGGCACGACAGTATTATCAAAGATAGACCTAAGATCATGGTATCATCAGTTGAGGATCAAGGAGGATGACATACCAAAGTCGGATTTTAGGATGAAGTATGGTCACTATGAGTTTGTGGTCATGCCATTTGGGCTAACCAATGCACCAACAACGTTCATGGATTTGATGAACAGGGTGTTCCGACCGTTCCTTGATCAGTTTGTAGTTGTCTTTATAGATGACATTTTGATATATAGTCATGATAGTCAACAACATGAAAAGCATCTTTGTCAGGCATTGACAATGTTGAGACAACACAAACTCTGTGCCAAGTTTAGCAAGTGTGAGTTCTAGTTGAGGGAGGTAGCTTTCTTGGGGCATGTTATATCTGCCGAAGGAGTGCAAGTGGATCCTAAGAAGGTGGAGTCTGTAATAGAATGAGAGCATCTGAAGACACCAAAAGAAGTGGGAAGTTTTCATGAGGTTCATCAAGGACTTTCGTGCTATCGCCCAACCCCCAACTAAGTTGACAAGGAAGGATGTGTCATTCGTTTGGGACGACAAATGTCAACGCACTTTTTAGACGTTGAAGGAAAAGTTAACCAGTGCACTGGTTCTGGTCTTGCTTGAGCAATGAAAAGGATACATTGTCTTTTATAATGCATCCAGGAATGGTTTGGTATGTGTGTTGATGCAGGACAAGCAAGTGGTTTCTTTTGCTTCTCGACAACTTAAGAAACACGAGGACAATTACCTGACTCATGATCTGGAGTTAGCAGCTTTGAAGATTTGGAGGCACTACCTGTATGGGGAGAAGTGTCATATCTTCATAGATCATAAGAACTTG
This sequence comes from Alisma plantago-aquatica, assembly GCA_963693085.1. Taxonomy (NCBI): domain Eukaryota; kingdom Viridiplantae; phylum Streptophyta; class Magnoliopsida; order Alismatales; family Alismataceae; genus Alisma; species Alisma plantago-aquatica. The sequence goes on along the minus strand of OY856409.1, from coordinate 1,090,818,085 downwards.
AAGTACATATTTTCACAGTAGGATTTGAATATGAGATAGCATCGTTGGATGGAATTAATCAAAGACTACAACTACACAATTGATTATCATCTGGGAAAGGTGAATGTCATAGTAAACGTGTTGAGCAGGAAGTCTTCATCCTTATCACTAGTACAGAAATGACATATAACGTCTCATTTGCTGGCGTCGGTTATAAATCAAATTGGTACTAAATGAATTTATGAAACAAAAATCGTGTTAAATCTAGTAATAAACTAATATTCTTACCATCTAAAGTGAGCATGATATTGAAGATATGGTGGTATCATCAGTTGTGATGGAGAATGGAGAATGGGATAGAGGATTCCTCGAGGCATGGTTCACTAGTGATACAGTGAAGAATGTTGTGAATATGCTACATCCAAGAAAGGAGTATGTGCATGATGGTTTTCGGTGGAACTTACACAAATATTGTTTTTTCAGTTCTACATCTGCACACAATAAGATGATGGAAGGAAAAATAAAGCAAATATTAGGGAATTGGGACATTATTTAGCAAAGATCAATCTCACACTGAGTAAAGTGCTTTTTGGTGCGTACAACATTATAAGATTCTCACCAACAGTATGAGATTTTTTAGGAAGATGTCTACCTCAGCTGCTTATGAGAGGTGCGAAGATCATTTTGAAATGACCTTTCATGCCATAAGGTCATTTCTCTAACACCCGTATGGAATAGATTTCTCGAACAACAAGAATTTAGGGTATTGGATCAGTATGAACCTAAAGAATTTGGATGCTAGGAAGAACTAGGAAATCCTTTTTGTGCTGACATGCTGGTTGTTTTGGAAAATTAGGAACGAGGATGTATTTCAAAAGAAGTGTGATCCTCAAACATGTATCCTACGAATCAAGTGCATGCATGAGGATATCAAAGGTGAATTCTAGAAGGATCTAATATTTAGACATATACCGAAGAACCAAAGTTTGGAGCTTAGCTATATCTATCCAAATGAAAGGGTTATTATCAATGTGGATGCTACAATTAGCACAATGCTTGGAAAAGCAAGTTGCATATATGTCATAAGAAGGATGTCCTACCTTTTTTATTAGCACAGACCCATTCGAAGCTAAGAGAAATTCTTCTTGGGTTAAAAATAGGAAGCATGATGGATATACTAAAGGTTTTAAGTGACTTAAATATTGTAGTGGATTATACTACTAAAACCAAACCAACAATAATGATGTATAAAAACCCTTTTCGAAGGTACAAGAAGGATAACCACTATCGATTGCAATACAAACTTGACATTCAGGAAAATGGAATTCATTAAGCGTGCAGATAAAGTAGCCCGGACACATGTGAAGGGATCCCAACTACATCAATAGTTCAAGGAATGTCCTACATGGATGCAAAGAAGACACAAAGTAGAGATAGCTGAAGCATCTGAAGTTGAAGAAGAATTTGGGCATAATAGAAGTATTTGATAGATTTTAGGCCAAAACAAAATATATTAAGAAAGGAATGTATAAATTTATGAAACATCAAATACACATTTTAGGTGAAACGTGCTACTTTAGGTAACTTAGGATTATTCCTAGTCCTCAAATATACTATTCATTATTCATATTCGTACATCATCATCAAGATAGTAGATATATCAATCTAACTTATAATTATACAGACATGCATCTTTTGAGATATTGGTACATTTAGAAAAAGGTCTACTTTCTAGTAGTAAGATAACGTTGACCCATCATCAAGTGGCTTCAAAGTTAGTAATGATTTTAAGATATATAGAATGAAATCATCATGTATTAAATGAACTAACACAATGTCTTATCAAGATATTCTATCTGGAAAATAGTTAATAATATGAGTGCAAAAAGTGTCATATTCAAATATATCTATATATTTATGTGGAACTGTTATCAAATACTTATTAAATATGAAATTTTTTAATATAAGAAATAACTGTTATGATCCCATGAGTATCATAAAATGAATAATTCCCCATTAAAGGATATGGGTTTCGATCACTAGATGAGTATAATAAAATCCACAAGTACTCGTACATTCCTATAGTTCATGCTAACTTATTAACTAATCAACATTCTTCTAATCTCCTTAAGTTTTCCTATGTGCAAACATGGTCAAACATTGTTTACATGATTCATTTTCATTAATACTTATAAACAATATGGCAGGTCCACTCACCTCAGAGATGAAATGTACAATAACTTATCACACAAACTCCAAAAAAATGTGAAGATTCCACCTAAATCATGATTCAAGGATCAATGGATCAAAAAAGCTAAAAGAGAAGAAAATATTTTATCATAAAATATTGGTTGGTATTGTGTTTTCTTTAGCAATATATCTTTCTAAGGAATAAATGTCCATATTACTAATATATGATAAAATTAATTTTCTTTTTGAAAATTTGAAAAATACTCATGTTTGACGGTATTGTTTTCAAAAGAACGTGCGGAAGGCATTGTTGTTACAAATGAATTATAGATCACGTAAAATCTTGATATGTCCACTTAGTTTCATATTTACTGTTCATGTGTTTTTTGTAATGTATGTTTAACATATTCAATTTAACTCATCATTCAGTGTTTATATGCTGAGGGTTTTGTACATATGTTTTCAATTGACTACATTTTTAAAATTTATTCTACCTATTGGAGCAAAATTGTGTGCTTAATTAATGATAGACTCATTCTGATGGGTGTGGTCGTACCTAATTCAGGGATATCTAATTGCTTACGAAAAAGATGTGTAACTAGGTTTATTAATTAATTAATAGTGTCGTGAATGGGTAGAGTAGTATCCACTTTCCCACTACTCGTACCATGTAAGATAGGAAAAGGGTAAGGAGTTTTTTTACCAACCTCCTATCTACCCATATTACCCGCTAACCTTCATCAAAAAGGGTAGAGCAACGTGAGATGTATTGCCGTACCCTCTTACCCTCGTCGGGCAAAAGTAGAGCAATGTGAGAAGTATGACCTACCCGCTTCACCTATTTTCTCATTTATATAAGAACAAGTTATTAATTTGGGGATATATATATATATATATATATATATATATATATAGGGCCCATCTTTATTGCCCGCGCGGGTAGCTACCCGCCCACCCTTCCGATCACTTTTTTTCAATTTTTTTTTTAAATTGTAGAGGACTATTTTGTCTAGCTCTCCAAAAAATTTGAGCCAAAAATAATTTCATTTGCCCCTCCAAAATAAAAAAAACCCGTCCTTATATATATCTGTTGTATATTTTGTACATAGTTACTTTTTTTGCCAGCAGAGTTACTTTTTTGACACCATAGTTACTTTTTTTACAGCAGAGTTAATTTCTTAGCTAGGAGAGTTACTTTTTTGGCTGCAGGGTAGTAAAAATCCATGCTACCCGCGCGGGCAATGAATGAACACCCATATATATATATATATATATATATATATATATATATATATATATATATATATATATATATATATATATATATATATATATATATATATATATATAGGCTAAAAGAATTGTGTACCCGAGTACATGTAGCTTACATGTACCCATCATCGTTAATGATTATTGTAAAATCCTAATGAAAAATCTAACCTTACGGATTTCATGTATACCTCTTAGATAATATGTGTTTAAAAAACCAACACAATCTGATATTTACAAATCATCCAATGAATGAAAATGTATATTTGTCTAATGAACGGTAAGTTTTAGAAATTGCAGACATCGTTGGATGATATATTACTATATCTCATGATCTATATGGGATATGATTATGTTTTTTTAAACACATTTTATCTATACAATCATGAATCAATCCATATGGTTGGATTTTACGAACATACTCCAGATGTGCTATTTTAATGGCAGGTACACGTAAGTTACATGTACCAGCCGGTACACACTTCCTAACCTCATATATATATATATATATATATATATATATAGAGAGAGAGAGAGAGAGAGAGAGAGAGTCAGGCTAGAATACACTCGAGGAGTTTTTCATGATGTAATAGTTTGTCATGATGTAATATTAATTTTTAAATATAAACTATATTTGGAGTATGAAATGTCACATAAAAGTATACTATAAAATGGCATATATCTATGGTTATTTTCACTATTTCCTGTACCTATACCATACCCATTCACCCTATGGGTAAATGATTGAGAGTAATGGTAGGGTAATAGTGTTGAGGCAGTGGGTAAATACTCTAGTCATTATCCGCAACTATGATACAAGTAGGGGTATACAAAAGCATTTTAGTCATTTTAAAACCCTAATAAACAATCCTAATTTTAAAATAGAACATACACAATTGTAACTACTATAATGCACTTGTCAGGTAGCTAAAAAAGTAAGACCGCCGGTTTTATGAGTTCGATACTATGCTATAGCATAAGAGAGAAATTTAATGTAACAAAAAAATTCTGCAATTGGCCAAATGGTATGAGGACCATTGGACCCCTTTCCTTGAAATAGGATACAAAAAATTAGTTAGAATAACATTGTCCATAGTATTAGTTAGAATAACATTGTCCATAGTACTGTAGTACTGTCGCATTGGATCGTCATCGAATGACTAGTACTTGGCGGAATAGGTGGCTGTCGTAGAATCCGACCAAATCCTTACTAAGAAGCCACTTGCCAAAAGAAAAAATATAGTCATACAAGAATCCCTGCTTAAAACCGAGTGGCCGCAAAATTGTCATCCCTAGCTCCCATAGTAATGCAACTGTACTCGAGATATCACCACACGCTTTAGGTAGGTAATGGCGTGATCCATGGAACAATGCATACCTTGAAGGTTAGGACTCTATTGACTCAACTTAAGTGGACTAGAATGCTTCACATCCGAGAATTTCATCAACGAGACCCGATGCTAGCAAACCCCTGAGTCCCTGACTGCGGCTGTGTTCTTGTTGATTCCAAGTTCCAACCACGTGAATCATTCCAAGTTTTTTAACGATATGTCACTACTGGAAAAGGAATGCCACTTGCTTATTACGATCATCCAAATAAACCACAAATCTAAAGCGTGACAAGAACTTTCAATTCAACCTTTCTCTTGCCAGCAGTAAACACGTTGTCCGTCGTTGGAAAAAGCCCAATTCTTACCTCACGATTGAGACCAAGAGAGATCGCGTCCTTGACATCCTGCAACATGATACGACACAAATGAAAACGAGCTAAAAAGGGAACAGGGAAGACAAGTTGCAGTTTGCTAGTCGCTCTACTAGACAGACAGGTCATTGACAAATGGTTAGGCCATCCTGATTTTCGTAGGTCGTGGGATTGGAATGTCGGGTCTGAGTCGAGCTGGACTAGTTTTGAAAGAGATGGTTGCAATACCACAACACACCGTTATTTAAGGGCCGTGTGGCCCCCATCTTTCTAAGTGCATGTAGTTATGTGTTAATAGATGTTAATTTCATAGTCAAATTGTTTTTGCATTTTTTCCTATATTTCTCTTCATACACTGACGAGCTTCACAATCACGCCATGTCTTGCTGGTCACCGTGTTGGTTTGCTGTTACGCACAACAATATTCCACAGTCGTTATAGAACCCCGTCATCAAAGTCAGAACGGGGCCCTTATAGAACACCACATGAGTAATTACATATGGTTAGAGGAGACATTTGTGTATTAGTCGTGAAAACAATGGGAAAAGATTTCACATTCATGTTATTTCTTATTTTCCAACTCGTTGAAATGCCGCAATGATTTATATATGGCGGGTAACTGCTGAGGGAAAATGCGTTATTTCATATTGATACCCTACATGGATGAAATTTGACAAATATTACAATGCATATCACCGGAATTACTATGCTGAAATTAATTATTTCATTCTGTAAGATATTTCTAGTCCTGTTTTAGCATACATTCTCAAGAACAACAAAATATATTAAGGACACAACTTCAGGCAAACGTCAGCTCATCAGATGTTTTCTAATCGAAGGCATATTTAAATGGATGACTATACTATATGAGAATGATAAAAATAATATATAATCAGATAAAAATAGAAATAAAATAATATACTTGGATATGTTTCCAGTTCATATGCAATTGTAAGGAAAAAAATTATGAACACTAGTGTAATGCCTCGAAAAGAATACGGAAGGTTAGAATAAACTGAAAACAGTATGGGATTTGTACTGACCACATATTAGGGATTATATTTCTTATCAAATGGCACGATTGCATGTCCACATGGAGGGTCTCGATTTACATCAAAAGTAGGTGTACGTACACCACTGGTGATCATCTTCATCTTCCATTCGTTAAACCACTTCAAGAGACATTATATATTGACTTGTATTGTCAAGATTCCTTTATTCATAATTGCTATTAATCTTGTGCTATACATAACTTTTATATTTTATCTCAATTTAGAATTTGCTAGATTTGTTGAATGGTTTTGTGTAACATGTTTGTTAGATTCTCAAATTTGTTAAATTTAGATTCTATGATTATCAATTCAATATTAATGTATTGAGATTCACCTCAATGCAATAGAGTAATAATTAAATCATCAAATCTTAGTATGACTTTGATTGCATTGAGTTGCATAGTAGGACTCTGATTGGATTGGGTTGATGAATTCAATCCCTAAATTTATCTTAAGTCTTCAATTTAAGGAAGCAATGCCACATTGGGAAAATATGTTAATATGATGCTTCAATTGAGATAAGATAATGAGAAAACCCTTACCTTTGGTAGTTCGTAAGACAATTAGGCGTGTGAACCCATTGGAAGGACCAAGTATGACTCGTGGGCTTTGGAATCCAATTATGGAGCAGTTGGACTATTTGAGTGACAAAATGGTCCATGAGATTTCATGCATAAATAAGATATACATTATCTTGTGAGTATCTTGATAAACTTAATATGAGATAATGAGAAAAATACTAGAAGATTTTAAAGTGATTAATGAGCTAGATAATTAAGGGAGTAATTATCTAGTATTTTCTTAGATTCCAAATATTCTTGTATCAAATTATCATAATATGACCTAATACTTGGTCCAATACAAAATAATGACTAAATGAAGAAAAATTCAAGTTTTTGGAAAACTATATGATTATTTCTAACATAGGTGACTAAAATAAGGAAATAATTGAATTGAAAAAAAAAATATTCAAGTTTAGTATCTTGATCCCAATCTGTGCCTAATATGAGGATATGCTAATGAGAGGCTAATCCAAATTTGGGGTTCATTAAATAATCCTAGTAAACTATAGGATTTTTTAAAGATTGGATACATTTTATTAAAGTAAGGAAGAAAATTGGAATTATTAAAGGTAATACCCATGGTTCCGATAATGTGGGACCTTAGGGTCTGACACAAAATTTAGATGTTGATCTTAACCATGATCAGAGGATCTAGCGGTTGTTCCCATCAGTGTTGTTGGACTGAGAATCCCTGACCTAGGTAGGCGCAAGTGGGGAGCTCACCTCCCTCACCCGACTATAGTCTGGTATCTCAGGAACAATAGGTTGATCCTCCCCAGACTACTCACTCTATGTAGTCTGTGAATCTACAACATAACTACCACATCGACTTTGGAAGACCCTAACAAATCTAGCTATATCTAAGAATTTGGATTATCTCCATCAAAAAGAATGGAAGAAACTAGGGATATGCAAAAATCACCTATACCTTCATCCCATGCCTATATAACAAGCCAAGGAGTTTCACCATGAGGGTAGAAATTCGATGCACCCCTCTATTGTGTTCATGAAACCCCCTACTTCTCCACCTATATCTATCTTCCTTCTCAGCAACCCTGGCCTCACCTTGTCAATCAATGGCAGTTGTGGCCACTTAACTTGACATTGAAAACCATAGAGAGTCCATAAGGGATATCCATATAGCAAAAAGACTTGGGTAACTGCAACATTATGTGAAGAATAGAAAAGAATAACCTAGTTCCCGACCATCTTCCAAGACCTCCAATTCATCGCAAAATGAGGTAAAACTTCACTTCCCTTCTCTGGTTTTTCCCTAATATGTTAAACACTAGAAACTGACACAGACCATTGCATGTCTATGCAAGAGGCTCAACATCTTTGTTGAGGTCTAATGGAGGAAACTTAGCCTCTCACAACAACTCTTAAGGCCCCAAGGTAGGAGTCAACCGTTGAGTTGACCTCCATGGCTGGTTGCCTTGTGAGTAGGTTGGGTGGGAGGAAAATCCCCTTTACATATTTATGTCACTACCCTCACACCGCATGACAAATTATGTCATAATGCATGGGTGGGAGGGTAATATATCTTTTGGAAAATCCAACTCATCCATGTTTGGATAATATGTTGTATAGATGATGTGGCACATGGGGACTGGTTTACAATTTATATAAAATAATTGTAATTAATGATTGGTAGGTCACAATATATCTAAACTATATACCATTTTTATCAAAAACAATGAGTAGATCACAAGTAAATTGATTCCATGACCTAGTTATGATTCTAGATCCAAGAGTAAAGATAATATATGAATATAAGGTGATTAATACATGTAAACCCTAGATTTCATGATCAATGTGTTGAATGCATTAAATACGTTGAATTTGTGTATATTAATGATTTTTGAGTCATTAGGTCATATACATCTGAATTAGGGTTTCATGACTTAACCCTAATGACAATAGTGAACTAAGGAAACCTAAACCCCAAACTCAACCGTGATTAGTATATGATTGATGTATTGAGACACATCAGTAATATGTATATGTCAGATAATGTTAATTGAAAGTTGATTTATTTGAACATACATGGATGATTGTATAGAATGGAAATAATTGCATGTCAGCTACAATGAAGTACGTGGTTATTTATTAACAATCACATACAAAAAATGTCAAAATTTTTTGACGATTTCTCAAAGACTGATGAAATAAAATGTTGGGTATTTATTTACTACTTGTCCATTACAATTTGACTATGAGTATCAAATAATGAAACAAGAATATTTTTAACTCTAGGTTACACTTACCAATGGGTAAAACACATTAGTCCTATGATGGACAATTATTACACCCAAGATGGTATACCAAGATTGGGTTTGAATATACAATGAAAATTTTAGTTCATATTTGTAACTATTTGATTAATGTAATATGTGTTAAATCCTACATGTTCATAGTTTTTGTATGCACTGACATACATAGTATGGAAATATATAGGTCTAGCTTTTGTTTGTTAGTGTTTTAGATAACTTGAATGTTTATAAAGATATGAAGACCCAGAGGTTCATATGGAACCAATTGAAGATACTAAATCTAAATCACAAGGAGAATTGTCTAGATAGTCATAGTTTATCTTTTCATATATGTCAGTTTCTTTTAAAAAATCATGGAACTCCTTAGAGGAGTCTCATTATACATTTTGTAAACAATATTTGTTCATTTAATTAAAAATGATTACTATTTGTTATTTTCTAAGTCTAGATCCTATCAATTTTAGGCATTGATCTGTATATTCTAGGTCTCTCTTAACTGGGGGATTCTTAAGACGGGTGGTTGTCACAATATTTCTTAAATATATTCCCATCCTTTGAACTACACTTCATAAGGACAACATGACCAAAAAACACATTTTGATCGCATGTAAGTAGAAACCTTATTTCTCATGTAAAGTTTCACTAGTTCTTTGTAGTGGTTGTGTTCTTGGAGCTATAATATTTAATTGTAAAATGAGTGTCTGACTCTATGTTAGCATGAATCAAATATTATGTATGTATTTTAAGTAAATATCTTGAAGGCTGACCTAATACTTTTTCTTGATTGCAAAAAGAAGATATTAATACCCTCCATATAATTATTTTATGATGACTGACATTTGGCTTGGCAAGGTAGCCTTATTTCACATAGTTCCTTTGTGACTCGTCTTTAATTCATGGTATGTTCTATAGTTTTGATTACTAAATTCAACACAAGGTGTATTCTAAGATCTTTAATTAGCAATTCATAAGGTAGAAACTTTATTATTGAAAAATCTAGATTCTGGGACAAGAGAATGATTTCAAATAGAATAATTTATTAAATATGTTGATATTAAGATTGTGTATTTTTATATATGATTAATAGCTCGAGTGCAATTATGAAGAACCTTATGAATATGTTGTAAGAATTATAGAAGGTTTGAATATGGGATAAGTGTTTTCGAGATGAGTAAGATGGCTGGCCAAAAGGACTTACTATCACGGAACTGTTTATAGTCCTAAGTTCACAATCCTAATGGATACACATCCAAAGGTGAGTGGACCTGGGTGACCATCCCTAGAATAGGTCACATAACATATGCATGAATAAAACCACAAACAAGAACAATATAAGAGAAAACATGGCATAAAAGGAACTTATATAGTACCTGATACAAGATCTTAGTTCCATATGTCAACCCATGAGAATTCCATTTGCATGTTATTAAATATCACCAGAGTAAGAGCATCATATTATCATAATAGAGCGAAAGCATCAATTCTAGCACGAGTCATAGTGTACTTGTTACCTAAAATCATAAAATGGGTAAGAATTAACGCATTTGTGCTGAGTACGCTATAAAATACGTAAACTTACTATTTTAAGAGAACATATATGCTTGGAAATTTTTGATATAATGGTAAGAAAGAAATAAACAACATTAAAGACTTTTTTATTAATAGGCAACATGGTTTACATGCATTTCCATGATATTAACAACATTCAATGCTATTTGACTTGGTTCCCAAAGGAGGGGTCCATGAGTATGCCACTTGCCCTTACCCTGAGAATGTAGGCAGGTGCACACGGTTTGTATAGTGGACAAATTCAATTATGTTCAAGGTTTGTTCAATGTATTTCATGCAAAACAAACATACTAATCATAGGGAACAAGTAGCTTAAACAAGTATATACATCCAAGAAATTTAAGCATATATACATACAAGAAAGTTCAATACCACTAGTCTATCCAATAGGAGGATAAAACATATCGTGATAAGAGCACATATTAACTAATTGATTTAGAAAACCATATATGCAAAGCTTGACTAAATCTTATCAATTGATTCATCATGGAGATCCTAACATTACAAGTGAGTACAAATGGATTAATATGATCAAGATTAGGTCTATTTAATCATAATCATGGTGGTTGGATGTGTCACCTAGGTTGAGGCATCATATCTTTCATCATTGATTTCATGGTTTCAACTACTCATGCATGAACATTATCCAATTGCATCATATGTCGTGGATTCGTCTAGAATATAGGGTGACAGATCACAACTAATATTAGGGATCAAGATTAGGGTTTACAGATCCTAATTATACCTATCATAATATTTGAGCAAGCTTAGTCAACATAAGCATCAAGATCGACATAACTAATCATATTGAGTCATTATCATGTTTTTTTGTTTTGAAGTGGAGTCATTATCATGTAAGATTGTCACAATTAGAGAATAGATGGAGAAAACATAAGTTAGTCATCATAATTATCACTAAGATACTAATTTGAGATCATTGGATACATGTATGATCATTGAAGAAAGACTTGCATAAGATCAGGTACTTAGTTATCACATTCACACTAGATCACATATCAAGACAACATTTTGGATTTTAGTCATATTAGGCCACATGAATGATTCACTAACCATATGGGTGTATGAGGCATGATATATTACTAATTCAGAGAGCCATATGATTAATTTGTACACAAATATCCCACACAAAAGAAAGGGTTGAGATTTAACATCATTGTATCAACACAAAGCATGTTTTAAGACTAAAATTACATCATCAAGTCAAGATAGGTACTAGAATGAACAACTTATAATCTTAGTTCAATATGGATCAACAATTACTGATTTAGGTCAAACATGAGGATTTGAGACACATTCAACAAGGTTAAGTATTAAAAACTAGTCTTTAAAATTAAAAGCCAGTTTTTATGATGCAACATTAGACCATTCTAGGGTAAAAAGATGGAGCAAGTTAGAATCTTTAAAAAGATTAAGATCATGCATTCAAATAGGACAATCATCCTTAAAAGACTTCAAAAACATGCATTTTAGGATATCAAAAGAAAAGCAAGAAGATTCAGGTTATAATATTATTTTTATTGGATAGAACACAAGTTACAAAAATAATATATTACACATAAAGAATGGCCAAAGGAGCTTTAAGATATGACCATTTAAAGTTTTACTTAAAACTAGTAGATCTCGACCATTGATTGATGATCTAAGGGCCAGGGAGAGGCCACACCGATGAGAGGGGGTGTACCCTCTTTTTTGGGCTCACCGTTGGTGGTTCGTGCCTTCTGCACTTTCTCCCTAGTCTCCAACGACCTCGAGACACTACTAGACACCCTCACAAACATTGCTAGTGATCCCAAATTGCCATTCGTCTCTTCCCATAGCTACTTTGAATCCAAGTAGACCCACAGCTGGGATCGTTTGTAGTGGTGTTGTAGCTTGTTGGCTCTCTAGAGTTGCGTCCCAACTGAGCTTGTCATGGTCCCATTTTGTAGGACAATTTTATCGGGATGGCCCCTTCTCATTCCAAACCCATAGGGGGTTCCTAATTTGTAGCTAGTGAATGTGTGGTCATTGCAGTAGCTCACCAGAGAGGAATCATTTCCATGGACTAAGGGAGAGGAGAGGAGAAGATCGGGGGGTCTAGGGTTTGAGAGAGAGGTGGAAAATAGAAGGGAATGAGAGAGGGAAGCAAGGGGAAGCAAAAAGATGCATCAATTTTCTAAAGATAAGTGAGAACAATGACTGGTTGGCTAGGAAAAAGTAAGTTAGGTGAGCTTAATGCCAGTGGGACCAAGCCGTCGTACAAAGGAAGGGGGTGAAGGGAGAGTCGTTCAATCGGGGGATGGATCTGAGGGAAGCAATCCAATGTTAATGATTGATCAAAAAACTCAACCACATAAATTGTTGAGTTGGCATAGAAAAAAAAGGGGGTGCTTAGCTGGGGTCACACCTTATTTCATCCCAATAAGCTCAAAAACAAGATTAATCAATGTTAAAACAAAGATTAAAATAGAAAACTTCAAATAGCCATATATTGTAATTTATAGCTCTAATTGAGGTGATTTTTGGACCGTTGGAAAGACAATGAGAAGCTATAAAACTAGAGATACATAATAGATTATGTTGACGACATTGATTATATTCAAACTAATTTTCAAGATGATGACATGCTAAGGATTTGAAGCTTTAGTCTAAAAGTAATTTGAGTGCCACTATAAGATAGATGTACATAAGACACACCAATCGAGCATCAACACATCTTTAATCATGAAATTGAGGGCTAGAGTGAAGATTTAGTGCAAGGATGAAGTGCACGATGCATATATGATGAGAGGGAGCAATATAGGTTATCACACTAAGACTAGGGTCTATTATGTATTTTTCCTTCAATCATGCACATCATATGAAAACATCCCAATAGGTTACCCATCATAATAGTTCTCTAGGACCAACACAGTTTATAAAGGAGTTCTTAGTGATGAGATACCTAAAAAGGAGATGCACCTTGTTTAGACACGTAGTCGATTATTCCCTTTGAGGACCATTTTATCCAAGGCATCATATACTATGATTGTAAAATCTTCTCAACTTAGAATCATTACATATTCATCACATGTGTAATGTAAGGAATCATAATCTCTTCTAGTTTACTATGCAACCCTAGTATCCCCTATGTATAGTGGTAATCCCATGCATGGAACATGATGCGATGATTTTGAGTCGCATTTATAGACCGATTTCATATGTGTTTTGTGCCTTAATTACTCATTTTCATGGATATTATTGCATAATTCACTTTATTTGGTCTTTGCCATCATTTTATATCAAATCCCCTTTATTTCATTATTTTAAGCATTATTGATCATCTTATCATAAATCGTGTGGATTTATTTGGTCTTGTTGTGCAATTTCAGGAAAAACAAGTATCTACATCCGTCGATACCATCGACGGATGTCGATACCATCGACCAAGCCACAGGTTATCAGCCGAGAAGAGCAATACAGAGTCGATACCATCGACACCCAAGTCGATGGCATCGAGATGTCTCCAGGCTGCTGGCGAGGATGAAGTCGATACCATCGACGCAAGTCGATGCCATCGACACAAGGAGAGCTACAGCGTCGCTAGACGACAACAACCGACGCTAAAGGAGTCGATACCATCGACACCCAAGTCGATGGTATCGAGATCACCACAGGCGCCCAGAATAAAAGAAAGGAAAGCTGCCGCTAATCCGCTGGGTCGATACCATCGACCCGCGTCGATGGTATCGACGCCGGCAGATATGCGTTGGATTTGTTTTGATTTCGATCGGACGGCTGTTGTTATTTGACGACCTAATTAGGGACTTATACCTAATGACGGCCGCCCAGACGTGAGGATCATCTCATTTTTTGGATGGCACGAGTGCCGAGGAGGAGAGAAAGGAGAACGGAGGCCGAGAAGCTCATCCCGGTTGATTCGGACGCTGCCGAAGACAATTTCCACCACCGACAGGCGGGGAAAGTTTGTGTTCTACGCCAAGGATCCACCGGTTCTTCTCCGTTCAGGGGTTTTTCCCATCTATTTCACGTTTTTCTTATGAACTCCCCAATTTCTACCATGTATTCGTGTAAGATGAACATGAGAGGCTAAAACCCTCAATCTTTAGGACCGGGAGTAGCCCGGGGATACATTGTATGATGATTTTAGATTGATAATTCATATTTTTCTCTCATATCCGTGGTATAAATTCGTTTTCTCTATTGCTATTGTTATGCTTGATCACCATAATAATAAATTAATGCCCTTAATCACTTCGACAGAAGGATTAACGGTTGAAAAGAGATGAATTCTACATTAATTAATAAAACCCTTGACAAAGGAGTTGTAAAATTAATGGTGGGAACTGAGGGACCGATCTTAATGCGCTTAGTTTAGGGGAATGATTACTATGACGATGGAATCAACCTAAATCTAAGTAGTGGATTACACCACGACAGTGGGTAATTCTCATTTCAGGCCACTACCCGGATAGAGAGAGAAGTGTGAGGAATTATATGAAATCTAATACAATGTTGACCCGCGGTGAAACTGCCATCCTAAAGATATCCCTTTTAATTGATTAAATTAACCTTTAATCGATTGTTTTCTTTGTTTGATTTTTATTTTCTTTCAATTTGAACAACAAAACCCTACTTTGTTAATCGGTCTAGCTGATTGCGATTAGTTAGTAGAAGTCTCCAATAATTCACGTATCCCTGAGTTCGACTCGGGCCTCACAAGGCCTATATTACTCGACGCGTATACTTGCGTTTAAGCGCGTAGTAAAATACACATTAAGTTTTTGGCGCCGTTGCCGGGGATACGGCGAATTATTGGCACTTTGAGTGCTAAGAGCGGCCATTCTAGGCCACATTTTTTTTATTAATTTTAAAACAATTTTAAAAATTCCTTTATTTCTCTATAATTGTGTTAACTCGTTCAAAGCATTGTACTGAACCCCTATTTCCATATTTCAGGTACTTTGCATGGTGCACACACGTAGTCGAGACTACGTGAATCGCACACCTGAGGTTCCAACTGCGGGACCAGAGGACGAGGACTACTATGAGGAGGAACACCACAGGGATATACATTCTGAATCTGAGCCAGAACAAGAAGAAGTAATGGCTGAAGCACAGACAATATGGGAGAAGATCAAGGCGTCTTCTTCCTCTGCATCAAAGGGGCCTATAAAGAAACAGGGGCTAAACATACCTACATACAAGATCGACCCAGCACTGATTAACTTGGTCAAATCCAATGCATTTCACGGACTGAAAAATGAAGATCCAGTGGCACACATTAGTCAGTTTGTGGAGAACTGCGATATGGTGAAGATAGATCGCTTTCCGCAGGATGTGCTCTATCTCAAGTTATTCCCCAGTTCCTTGGCGGGAGTAGCAAGAGAGTGGCTCCACAACCTCGACGACGAGTTTGTTGAGTCATGGGATCACATGGTGGAGGTTTTCTTCGAGAGGTTCTTCCCTCCTGAGAAGACCAATGATATGATCCGAAAGATCCACAATTTCACCCAACAGGCGGGTGAAACCTATTCTGAGACTTGGGAGCGATTTCAAGTCATGTTGAGGAGATGTCCACATCATGGATTGGACAAGGAAACCCAAGTGAAGATCTTCTACTTTGCTCTCTCCGAGCATGATAGAAGCAACTTGGACTCGGCCGGCTCTGGATTCTTTCTAAATAACACTGATACAAGATGCTGGGAAATACTGAAGAATATGGCACGAAAGCAATCTTGGGGAGAAAGAGAAAGAGGCCCAGTTGAGCAAGCAAGAGTTGCCAGTGAGTCAAAGGCAATGAGAGAGCTGAATGAGAAGATGGATCTTCTCGCAAAGAAGTTGCTGCAGAAGGAAGACAATGAGTCTGAGGATGAGGCTCAGGTCAAGTATATGAGGCAACAGCAAGGGTACAGGAACAACGATTACTCATGGCGGAAGGACAAGAAATTTTCATGGAAGGATCCAAACAACTTCCTGCAAGATCCGGACGCCAAACCTGCACCAGTCACGGAGGACAAGAGCACGGAGTTGCTCAATCAAGTCATAAAGCAAAAACCAAGAGATGATGGCCATGTTTGGAAAATAATTGCAATCTCAAGGTGATATTCTAACCAAGTTTGGGCAGACGCTGCAAAGCCATGGAGCGCAAATGTGGGCATTAGAGACCATCGTGGCTCAGATTTCAAGTGAAGTGGCGGCCATCAAGCACGCCAATCAACAGAAACCAGCTGAGAATGCGAACGTGGCCCAAGCACATCATCAGGTTAAGTACATGTCGGTGGTAAGAAATGAGGAATCTCAGGTGCAAGAAGCTGTAGAAGAAAGAAAAATGACTTTCAATGTGAATGCAACACCGGCGATACCGTATCCACGCACTTACTATAGATTGCCGGGCGGAAACCATTTCTTCAGAAAATCAGAGAGAGTTGTGAGTATGGTCTCTCCATCTAGGCAAGAGGAGCAGGTGCAGGTTGTTTGTGCACATGTGGAAACATCTGAGGCGAGAGAGGAACCACAACAAGCTGCCACTATTGATGATGTCTCGCCAAAGCCCACGTCCGAGGGAATAATTGAAGCAAGCTTAGGGGAGGTACCCCCGAAAAGCTCTTATGTGCCACCTCATAGGCGTGTTGAGGCAGCAGATGTTTCAAATGTGGTTAATCCTAAGTCAAAGAAAGAGCATCGTCACTTTAAAAAATTCCTGGAAATATTCCGAAAACTCCACATCAACGTTCCGTTAGTGGAGATGATCGAGAAAGTACCCGCCTATGGGAGGTTCATTAAAGAAATCATCAATAAGAAGAGGCGGATAAAAGACGATGAAATTTATTGGATGAATGAGACAGTGAGCTCTATGATTCATGGGAGTTCACCAAAGAAGAGAAAGGACCCAGGAGGTTTTTACATACCGTGTTCAGTAGGTGGTCAACATGTTTCTAAAGCGCAATGTGATTCCGGCGCTAGTATAAATCTCATGCCTTTGGCTACATTTCAAAAGCTGGGGTTAAAAGAGATAAAGAAGTTGGCTGCAACAATTGAATTGGCGGATGGGTCTACTGTGAGACCCTATGGAGTATGTGAAGATGTTCTAGTCAAAGTGGACAGATTCATATTTCCGGTGGATTTTGTTGTCATGGATATGCCACCACTCCAGAGCTGTGAAATTCTCCTAGGAAGACCGTTTCAAGCAACGGCAGATGTCGTGACTGCCTTAGGGAGAGGTACTTTATCTTTGGGCATTGGAGGAGATCGTGTTGAATTCAAATTACCGCATGATCCTCTAAGTGCAGTCCCCAAGGTGAAAAGAGGATGACTGTCATACGTCTAGCCTAAGACGTTAAAGAAGGGCGCTTGTTGGGAGGCAACCCAACCATTGGTACATTAGGATAGTTTAATTGTAGTCATAGATTGCTTTTATTTCGTTTAAATTTTAGTTTAAAAATGATACCTTGATCCGTTTGTTCGATGTGCAGGCACAGGCAGGGTCGATACCATCGACACACTCGTCGATGGTATCGACATGGGTTCAGGTTGACAGCTGCAAAAATCGCACTGAGTCGATACTATCGACGGTCCCGTCGATGGTATCGACATACCTACAGGCAGGCTGCGCAATAAAGGTCGATGGTATCGACATGCCAGTCGATACCATCGAGATCTCTGGAGATTTTCAGAAGAAATCGACTCAGTGAAGTCGATACCATCGACGGGTCCGTCGATGGTATCGACATTTTCAAAAGGAAAAGGCGGCGGCCGAACTCGCGAGGCAGTTGCCCTAATCAGCGAGTCGATACCATCGACTTCCGTCGATGGTATCGACGGGCACACAGCATTGTCGGTGTCAGTTATTCAAGACGGAGTTATTGGTCAAATGAAGTCATCAACGAGTTCTTCCTCCACTTGCGCCAAGTGTCATCCAGAGCAAATCCGGACCCCACGACCCTGGCAGTACCCGCCCCCACCACCATCAGACTGATCTGGTATCACTGTTCCACCCTTAAGTTGGTTTTTGACTATGAGGCCATAGTTGAATTCAAGCTTAGGGGGGTGGCTGGAACAACTCTATCTTTTATCTTTTCTTTAGTTGTTTTTAGTTTTTGCTTTGTTATTTGTTCTTGCAATTTTAGTGTTTGTTTAGGATCCACATCTATCTAGTGTAATTGTGGATGTCGTAAAAATTGTCATCTCGATTTTTCATGGGAAATTTAAGGGAATTTCAAAATTTTTGTGTCTTTTGGATAGCTTAACTTGGTTGTCCTTGGGAAATTTGTCCTATGAAAATGATTGATTATGTCAACTTTGAAGCAATATGTCACACCCACACCCCCATTGACTCATGAAAAGTAGATAGTAACGGTTGTTTGAGCCTAACCTAATCAAATGGTAATGAGACCTTAATTGGATATACGAGAAAGAACCCTTTGAACTACCACACATGTCAGTAAGGAGGGACACATGATATTTTTCTAAGGTTCAGTAACTTAATCTTGTGATCATTCCACTTCATATTTTTCCATAATCCACCAAAGAATTGGAAGTAAAGTACAGTTTCAATTTCTTTTGCGTGCATGGCATGTAGATAGGTTTTGCATTGTTATTTTCATGTTTTTGCATAGAATAATGAAAAAAAAAATATATAGTGATACATTCATATTACCCTTAGGTGCATGTCATGTAGTTGCACTCACAATTTCATGATTTTCATGCATAAGCACACCATGTATCTCAGTTTTCCTAAATAGGTGATCTAATTTGTTCCATACCCTCGAAATAAGGCAAAGATCTCCAATTGGAAAGAAAATGGCCTTATACATGTATCTCTAAACAATTATGGATATATGGGCAAAGAAAAAAAAAGAAGAAAAAAAAATTCTGGAAACATGAAAAAAAAGGGAGAGTTGGAAAGAAAAGGAATAAGAGGGAGAAAGGAATGATATCACTTGTATAACAGGGGAATTGAGTACATGATGTGGCTTGAGTAGATTTCTATCTCATTTTGAGGTAGAAGGTTAGTGCATGCATCATTCCACCCACTTTTAGGCAGTAGGGCATTCTTAATGTGCATTTGCATCATTTAGGGCATTTTGTTATATGCATTTTGAAACTGTGTAATACTTCCAAATTCTCCCATGAACCACCCATTCCATCCACCCGTTGCTCGGATTGGTAGTCCACCGTGATATTCTCCTCACTCATGTGTATAAGGAGGACGGCTTCCATGTAGATGGTAGTTAGGGCGAGCAACGTAGTTTAGGTGATCACAAGATGCACCATGGCTGAATCGGCGAACTTTATTATGTTAACTGCCCTATGTGATAGTGTTCATCGGTTTGAAGGATAATTTCTTTTATTGATGGTTATTGTCGCCTATAGGGTAATTACTGTTCCGTGATTAGGGTAGGCCGGTTTGAGAACGCCCAGTGGGAGTCATTTGTGACGTGGGTTGGTATTTTGATTGTTAGTTGACATTCGCAATTCTATTCTAAGGATTAGTTGCTTGAGGGCGAGCAATGTTTAAGCTTAGGGGAGTTTGATGCGATGATTTTGAGTCGCATTTATAGACCGATTTCATATGTGTTTTGTGCCTTAATTACTCATTTTCATGGATATTATTGCATAATTCACTTTATTTGGTCTTTGCCATCATTTTATATCAAATCCCCTTTATTTCATTATTTTAAGCATTATTGATCATCTTATCATAAATCGTGTGGATTTATTTGGTCTTGTTGTGCAATTTCAGAAAAAACAAGTATCTACATCCATCGATACCATCGACGGATGTCGATACCATCGACCAAGCCACAGGTTGTCAGTCGAGAAGAGCAATACAGAGTCGATACCATCAACACCCAAGTCCATGGCATCGAGATGTCTCCAGGCTGCTGGCGAGGATGAAGTCGATACCATCGACGCAAGTCGATGCCATCGACACAAGGAGAGCTACAGCGTCGCTAGACGACAACAACCGACGCTAAAGGAGTCGATACCATCGACACCCAAGTCGATGGTATCGAGATCACCACAGGCGCCCAGAATAAAAGAAAGGAAAGCTGCCGCTAATCCGCTGGGTCGATACCATCGACCCGCGTCGATGGTATCGACGCCGGCAGATATGCGTTGGATTTGTTTTGATTTCGATCGGACGGCTGTTGTTATTTGACGACCTAATTAGGGACTTATACCTAATGACGGCCGCCCAGACGTGAGGATCATCTCATTTTTTGGATGGCACGAGTGCCGAGGAGGAGAGAAAGGAGAACGGAGGCCGAGAAGCTCATCTCGGTTGATTCGGACGCTGCCGAAGACAATTTCCACCACCGACAGGCGGGGAAAGTTTGTGTTCTACGCCAAGGATCCACCGGTTCTTCTCCGTTCAGGGGTTTTTCCCATCTATTTCACGTTTTTCTTATGAATTCCCCAATTTCTACCATGTATTCGTGTAAGATGAACATGAGAGGCTAAAACCCTCAATCTTTAGGACCGGGAGTAGCCCGGGGATACATTGTATGATGATTTTAGATTGATAATTCATATTTTTCTCTCATATCCGTGGTATAAATTCGTTTTCTCTATTGCTATTGTTATGCTTGATCACCATAATAATAAATTAATGCCCTTAATCACTTCGACAGAAGGATTAACGGTTGAAAAGAGACGAATTCTACATTAATTAATAAAACCCTTGACAAAGGAGTTGTAAAATTAATGGTGGGAACTGAGGGACCGATCTTAATGCGCTTAGTTTAGGGGAATGATTACTATGATGATGGAATCAACCTAAATCTAAGTAGTGGATTACACCACGACAGTGGGTAATTCTCATTTCAGGCCACTACCCGGATAGAGAGAGAAGTGTGAGGAATTATATGAAATCTAATACAATGTTGACCCGCGGTGAAACCGCCATCCTAAAGATATCCCTTTTAATTGATTAAATTAACCTTTAATCGATTGTTTTCTTTGTTTGATTTTTATTTTCTTTCAATTTGAACAACAAAACCCTACTTTGTTAATCGGTCTAGCTGATTGCGATTAGTTAGTAGAAGTCTCCAATAATTCACGTATCCCTGAGTTCGACTCGGGCCTCACAAGGCCTATATTACTCGACGCGTATACTTGCGTTTAAGCGCGTAGTAAAATACACGTCAGAACACAACACAAGGGTTACTCCATCTTGCCTCAACACAAATAGAAGTTTCCACATAAGTAGAATACAAATCTCAAGAATAGGTGTACATGTCCATTTAAGTCCAACACCTATAGGACATGATCTAGCAATGATGTCACATGAATTGGTGTTTGTGTGTAAAGCTTGTCTTTTAATTATGAAGATATAATAAAATAACATCGTGAACATGTTCTTGAGTCTAAAGAGAGTAAAACATTTGAATAAACCCTTAAAATATTTTGGAATCCTGATAAAATTTTGGGAAGAATGGGTTTTTTTTTTGGAAATAGGTAAATATATTGCCAAAAGAGAATGATAGCAAAGCTATGTTGTACAAGACCGATTACAAAAAGTATACGGGACAGGCTCTACAAAATGCCCCAGTATCTTTTGGCTATAGGTGTAAGACCTTTATCAAGTCCTTTCTTGGCCTTGATAGCATTACAGACATCTCTAGTAACTAGTTGAAAAACATCAGTATTAGCCTCCCCTCCATGGTTCAGGGTGTTCCTTTCCTTCCAGATGTTAAAACAAACATTAGAGAGGCATACCCCTGCAAAAGCTCTCTCCTCTTTGTTGGCACATTTGTTCTTTAGTTGTTCTAACATCTCAGAAAAATTAAGGGATGTTAGGCTACCCCAACCATTCTTCAGCCACATAAGAGCCCACATTATTTTGGTCTTGGAGCACTCAAAGAACAGGTGCTCATGCGTCTCGTCCTCCTCGCAAAAGGAACATCTGGGGTTAATCGGAATGCCCCATCGGATGAGCCTATCTTTGGTTAGGTGTTTGCATAGAATAGCCTTGTAACAAGCGATACTCCATTTGGGTATGTGTTTTTCCCCCACACAATATCATGCCACGGGACATCTTCACCTATAGGGGTGTGGATCCACAGTTTCTGTTGCCCATGGAACTTGTAGAAACCAGATCCATCCACACTATACAGATGATGTAATTCATTCCACATGTGGTTCATAGCCTCCCAGGTTCTAGACGCATTGGCGCACGTGATGGGGGAGATGATGTATCTTCTTCTAAGCCAGTTAACCCACACCCCATCTTTACTTGTGAGGAATATGTCAAGTCTTCGTTGATGGCCTGCTCTAGCCAGGTCTTCGACCTTGGTGACATTTAGACCTCCTTTTCTTAGAGGTTTTGTTATGGTATCCCATTTAATTGAGTGAGTCTTCCCAGCCCATATGAAGTTGGCGATCTATCTTGTGAGCCTTTGAATGGTCGGCTTCGGAAGGCTGCTCATCTCGCACCAGAAATGGATCATGCTGGAGATGACTGACCTTGCAAGCATAAGTCTACCAGCCATGGCCATCTTGATCCCACACCAGCCATCTATCTTGGTTCTGACTTTATCCACGCAAGAGTGAAAGTCCTTGGCACAACCCCTGCCCCCCGCAATGGGGGTGCCTAGATATTATGTGGGAAGGCAACCTCTGTTGAGATCCACGACAGCTTTGAGACGGCCTCTTTTGTTATCACAGGATTTAGAAAGGTATACTCGTGATTTGATGTCACTCATGTACAACCCAGTGGTTTTGCCAAAGTCCTCCAACACTTCCTTGCAACCTCGAAGTCTGTTAGCATGACCTTTGGAGAAGACCATGATGTCATCAGCAAAAATCAGATGCGTCTTCACCTTTGTTCCTTGAATCTTGTAAGGTTGAATACGATTTCTTACTTCTTCTGCTCTGATCATAGTTGTTAAGCCCTCCATAACCAGGGTGAAGAGGAGAGGGGATAGAGGATCCCCTTGGCGAAGCCCATTTGAGGCTCTAAACATACCAACTGGTCCACCATTAAGAAGTATAGAGAAAGAAGTGGTAGTGACGCATTGCTGGATGATATGGATCCATCTCAGAGAGAAACCAAGTGCATGCATTATATCCCACAAGGTATCCCATCTGACATGATCATAAGCTTTTGTCAAATCAATCTTTATGAAGGCCTTCGCACTAGTTCTTCTGATATTAAACCCTGTAAGGAATTCTTCAGCAAGGAGCGCACAATCTGCTATTTTCCTACCTTTAATGAACGCACATTGTTCCTCAGAGATAATCTTGGGAAGGATGTCTTTTAGCTGGTTAGATAGGATTTTCGCCCACACCTTATAGATCACAGAGAAGCAAGCGATAGGTCGATAGTCAGTAGCAGCTCTAGCATCCTTCTTTTTGGGTATTAATTTCAGGAAGGTATGGTTTGCAGCTCTCACCATGTTACCTCCTTGCATCAGCCATTGGATAGCTTTAATCATGTCTTCTTTAATATGGTCCCACATAAACTGGAAAAAATGACTATTAAACCCATCGGGTCCCGGTGCTTTGCTAGCATTGATGTCAAAGACAACCTTCTTTACTTCCGTTTCACCCACATCAGCGCAGAGCATATCATTCATGCTCGGGTTGACTCTAGGGGGTGGGTAGATGTTCTCATCATAATGTCTTCTCATGTCTTTATGATGGTTATAGAGCCTATTGAAGAAAGTCTCCAGCTGTTGGCCTATCTCCTCTCTGCTATCAGCAAGATGTCCGTTTTCATCTATAAGTTGATGTATCGTCTCTTTCATTTCTTTCTTCCTCACAGCAGCGTGGTAAGTTTTAGTATTCAGGTCCCCATCTTTTAGCCATTTCATTCTACTCCTTTTCCATATAAAGACCTCCTCTGCTTTCAGAAGTTTGTTCAGTCTTTGTTCGGATTTGAGCCAGTTTTCAACCATCTCATCATTTCCTGGATTCTCCCTTGCTTTGCTAGCAGCAGCCTTATAGGTAGTTTTAGCAAGGATGGTAAGGTTCTTAAGATTCACCACATCTTTTGTCCACTTCTTTATCTTCTTT
Source organism: Alisma plantago-aquatica (assembly GCA_963693085.1). Taxonomy (NCBI): domain Eukaryota; kingdom Viridiplantae; phylum Streptophyta; class Magnoliopsida; order Alismatales; family Alismataceae; genus Alisma; species Alisma plantago-aquatica. Next base: position 1,090,793,466 of record OY856409.1, on the reverse strand, counting down.
TTAGAGTTTTGTAGCTTCTTCACAACAATGTATAGAGGGTTTCCTTCAAAATTCTCTCCCCAGGCCTCCTCAGCCACCTTCTTAAAGCCGTCCCACTCACACCACCAATTGCAGAACCTGAACAGTCTCACAATGTCTGGGGGACATGTGAGATTCATCTTCATCTAGCTGTGATCGCTAAGGGGGTCGTTGTCGTGATTAATCACCGCTCTAGGCCACACTTCAAGCCAAGCTTCGTTAACTAGTCCTCTGTCAAGTTTGCCGTATATCCTTCTTTTTCTACCTTGCTTATTCGACCAGGAAGTAAGCCCACCCACTGTATTAAGCTCCATCAGACCTGCTACGTCCATGGTACAGTTGAAAGCATCCATGACTCGCTCAGGGACAGGAAGCCCTCCATGCTTTTCATTGTTCCTCCGTACATTGTTGAAGTCTCCCCAAACAAGCCAAGGGACCTGGTTTTGGGCTGTTTCTTTAATGACCTTCCACATCCTGGCTCTCTCTGTCTCCAGATTTTTGCCATATGCAGAGGTAACAACGAAGGCCATACCGCCTCTGTTGCAGCAACTAATGGTGATCGCTTGGTCCATGATGTTGATCACGTCAATGTCCCAAACGTCCGGCCTCCATCCGACAGCGATTCTAGCACCGTCTTTGCATTCTATATTGGATCTTGCAACCCAACCTGTAGGGAAGAGAGTCGCAACTCTTTCACTCACCACCCTTCTGATTCTCGTCTCTTGAACGAAAACAAGGGAGACATTCTCTTCTTCTATCACTGCTCGTATCCGTCGTTGCTTCTCGGCTAACGATGCCCCTCGCACATTCCATGCGAGCATGGACATCTTAACCTCTGTTGGAGCTGCTCCCTTCCCCGGGGCCGCTCTTGCCTTGCTTCTTCTTGCTCGTATTCCTTGTTGTTCTGGGGCTCCTGCTTCTTGTCCCTCCTGTGACAAAAACCTCTTCTTCCAGATTTTCAAGGATGGCAAACGGGTTGGTAGTAGCCCCGTCCACCTCACCTCCTCTGCCTGGGATGCCTCCATCGGCAGAATGTCCTGTGTTCACCCTGGCGCAAGTGCTGTTAGGCACAGCAGCAAGCACCACGCCTTCTCCAGGGGTCATTAGAGCAGCAACAGCTGATGTATCACACGTCACAGGCACCGCAACCACTCCAGGTACAGCATCAGCTCCAGGTACAGCCTCGTCTCCAGGAGCAACACGCCCCTCAGCCAAGGGCGCGGTAGCACCGTCAGTTGGGTTCACCTCCGTCTGGTTATCCGCACCTGACACCTCCATAGTCCTGCTTCTCATACTGGGGGCCTTTGATTTCCCCGTTCTTCTCGGTCATCCTCCCGGGGGGTCGGGGATGATAGGGGGAGCATCAGAGCTCTTCCGCCTCTCACCTAGGCATTGGCCTGTCTCATGGCCAAACACCTTGCAGTCAGCGCACCTATCCGGTAGCGCTTCGTAGAGAACTTTGATTTCCCATTCTTCGCCATTCGGGAGCTCCACCATAACCTCCGGAGGGGGTTCGGTGTCTGCTGAAATGTCCACGCAGAACCGCGCGCAACCCATGGTAGAGCCGTCAGACTTTCTGTCGAACGCCCTAGGGGTCCCTATTGCGTGGGCGATGACTGCGATAGCTCTCGACGTCCAGTGTCTGCCAACGTCCGGAAGGGACACCCAAACTGGCGCCATCGTAAAGGCCGCCCTTCTCGTGTCTGCTTCACGGGTCCAGTTGCGAACCAGTAGCAGCTGATCGTCAAAGAACCACGGTCCTCTGAGCGTGGCTTTCCGGCGGTCGGCTTCGTTGGAGAACCGGACTAGATAGAGGCCTCCATCCAGCGTGAAGACTTCAATTTTGCCCCTAGGTCTCCAGTTCCTCGTCATCCATCCTCTTAGCTGAAGAGGGTGGCACTTCTTACCCATGATCTGGATGATGACCGAAAACTTGTGGTAGTCGGCCATCTCGTCCAGGATCGGCTTCGTCACTCGTCCAAGTCCGATGATCCCCCTCATGCCTAAACGGCACTTTAGGGTCAGACGCAAGGGCTCCACAGATGGTCGGAGGAGGTCCGACGACTGATCTAACCCAGTCTCCCGCAATGGTGACATCGGAGGCCGGGGCGAACCAGTCCGCCGCCTCAGGAGGGTTGGTCGTGGTCGAGGGTGGGGTGGTGGTGGTGGAGCGCCTGGGCGAAGTGGTGGTGGTGGCGGTGGGGATGGTAAAGGTCGGGGAAGGGGTGCTCGGTTGGGGGGAGACGGAGGGGTTCGGGAGCCCCCAACCGCCATAGCTCTATCAGCCGACGATTGGCCGAGAGAAGATGGCGAGTCGGGAGAGGCCGAGTCAACCCGAGAGAGGTGGGAAGAGGCAGTGTGTGCTGACGTCAGGACTGATGACGCCAGCCACCACAGCGAAGCATAGAGAGGGGGAGGAGGAGGAGTCATGTGAACGCCACATCTCGTCAAAGGGGGTGTCACATATTTAGATGGGCGAACCCGGTTCAGCACCTCCGCGGCCGGCTAGACGAAGCTTCTGGAGAAACTCAACACCCCCACGCCCGGTTAACAGAAGCCTTAGGAGAGCACCGGTTCACCGAAGTATCTGGAAGCGCGTTGAAGAATGGTTTCATCAATTATAGTCAGGTATGTGAATTTTTTATTTTCAAGGACTAAAAGTTAACAATTTTTTAACCTCGACCAAACTTCGTTCATTATCATCAAAAACACATCCTCTATAGGGAATTGTGAAAACTCACTTTTTAGGCTTTTATAATCCAAAATATTTCCCTAAGGTTTTCCGCACTCATGGGCATTAGGCCCTCCATGGTGATTAACTGAAGGTATTCCAAGAATAACACATATATGTGGACCAAAGTATAAGAGAGAAATATTTGATTATTTAGGCTATGTAGGAGCTAATCTTTTAAGACTATCAAATTTTGTGTATCTGAATGACCCAAAGCATGGAAGAAACTTACAGTTATGAATTGAAGCAATTGTAAAGATTTGAGAATATTTGCCAATTATATGAATGATGATAAAATTCATGTGGGCCAAAAATTATTTTTTTGAAGATACTTTACTTAAATGGATAAAGTAGTCTTTTTATGAAACTTGGTAGAACATTTGTTATTGTGGTATCAAATACTGATATAAAATTTCAAACCAATTAGACCTTGGTTGATGGTTCAAATAAATTATGCAAGACTATAGTCAAACTAAATTAAATGGCTCTAGTCATTTACATCGTTTTGGTAAAATATAAAGCCTTAATATCTCCGAATTTTCTTCTTTGAAGAGACTGTAAGATGGAGTCTTTTGAGTACAATTTGGATTTCTATTAAATTTTAAATAAGAAATATATAAATAATTTTGAAGCTATATTTTTTAAATAGTTTTTATGATCATGTTTAATGGATGATGCGATTTGAATTAGATTTTGAAATGTTCATGAGAAAACAAAGTCCTATTGAATCATTGTGTTATTTTATTCAAGTATAATTGTAAATTTGGTAGACAAAGATGTATTCTAGAAATAAATAATGATTACATGAAGATATTTTGATGGTATGGTGAATCTTAGGGATAATTATGGATTTTTAACATATATCTTATTAAAATAATTATTTGGACCTCTAAATCTTTCTATTTTAGTCTCTTTTATTTTCACCTAATAAGGAAGACTTGGTCAACATTTTATGTCATTGAATGTTATAATTTTTAAGGTTAATATTTCAAAAAGGAAACAATTGAGGTGCATAATTCTTGTTTTAAAGGTGTCAATTTAATATAATAGTATGTTGGTAATAGACATCACAAAGATGACATAGAAGATTCATATATTATTAAAACCAATTGATTCTTATTATGAGATAAAAGTCATATGCTGAGTGGGGAAATTTTGTTATATTCAAAGCTTCTTTATGTATTTTAAAGGAGTACTTACATTTTTTAATTTAATATATACTTTCACAAGAAAGTTGTTTGAATGGTCAAATGAAGTTATTATGGGTTTCTTATTACATGAGATAAAATGAATTTATAAAGGAAGTTTGAACACGACTAATCCACTTCTCTCTCTCACCTATATATACATAGACACTTGATTTGTGTCATCCATACACACAACCAACAACTCTTTATTACACCATTGACCCCTTTCTTGCACATTTGCCTAAAGATTGTGTCGGTGGCACATTGCTACTATGTGATGACCTCTCCTTATCTTATATTTCACCAAATCACGACTCCAAGAAGCCAATACACAAATATAATATCATGCCTTTTCCACATACACATGTCATTCTCTCTTGATCTCTCTCTAACTCACTCTAGATCTTGAATTAATTATAGCCCTTACATTCTTTAACAGAAATAGACAAATATATGGTCCATTTCAATTGCAAAATGTGCCAAATGCAAAGGAAATATAATTAACATCGAATTACAATCCATGTTCCAAAAGTTATGTGATAATCTTTGATGGTAACTTTCAAATCAAAAGTTGATCTTTGATGAAACTTGACCTTGTTGTCATGAAATATATTTGAGTCAATATGGGAAGTATGTTTCAAATTTTTATCTTGAACCTTGATGTATAGATCTTGAAATTTGATAAAGATTAAGTGTTTGTTGATTTTGTAACATATATGACCTAATAAAATTATCCATCCACATGTGCAAAATTAATATTCCATATTGTTGTTAAATAATGAAATCATGTTTCTTGTTTATTTCACGGATGCATTGTCATCATTATGGCCATGTGGTACAAGTATCCAAGATCTTGTTATTAGATACCAAAAGTTCTAAAACACCAAATAATGGACGTGTCTACTTAACCTTGGATCAGGTCTTGGCCCTGGTCCCTAATCTTCCACATTTGGGAACTTATGACTTGAAATTTTTTGAAAGGGTCTAAACAAATATTATGACTCACAATCATTCAAAGCTCTCCACTATCCATTTAAGGTAGACTTTCCACATATTTGACCTTACTATGGTAGTTATTATATTGTCTGATATGTAAATTATCTGTGTATCTTGGCTACTTATCTATCTAAGCTATTGTTCCATATGAATAAGCTTTTGTATTTCACATACATATGTTGATCGAACCTGAAACATAAGAAAGTAAAGAAACTTCCATTATTGTTGAGGATTGTGCTTCCTATGGAAGTGTCTAGGTTTTCACTTCTTGTAGAAGTAGCTAGTGTCGCCTTATTGCTAAAAGCACTAAGGATACCTCTTCTTTATGAAGATGTCATATAGGTGTTAGAACACACTTCTTTGGAAGTTTCTATAACTTGTTCTAAGACTTATTAATTTAGAATAGAAGAAATCATGATTTAATATGAATTGTTTTTCCAATGACTTGATTTGTGCACAAAACATTAATATTATTTTAAGTCCTTCTAAGAACACTTATTCTTGAAAATCAAAGTACGTTATTTTCATAGATCACTTGTATGGTTGTAGTGACCAAGAGTCTTAAACATATAATTATAGGCAATACAGGTGGACCAATAAGATCATACTTTCACAAACATATTATACTACTCTTATTGGGATGGTGAGTTCTTGTTAACCTTTTGCTCTGAGATATTATCTCTTATTGTATATGCAGTGTGTTATTTTTTTGCTCTGCTCTGGGATGAAGGCTTCAATCCCTCTACCACTGTCTAGGCAATGGTATTGGGATTCACATAATCACAATTACATGATAGGAATAATGAGCAGCTGAGGTCCTTAGGAACCAAGTGGTTGTTGTCTATAAACAATTATTATGACCCGAGACCCAACTAAATCGGTAATCTAGGGTTTTGAGAACATAAGTTCACCTTTGATATTTTCATGTACATGGCCATGCTCTTTATTCACATATACAAATTGTTATAACTAGTGCATGTTACAATATCCTAATATAGCATTATCAACTTGATGAAACTAGGATCATAAAATTCTTTTATAATTCCTAATAAGACATATGATAAAAATTAGTGATAAATATATTATCACAATAAAATTTTTTGAGTATATTTTTTAATTCAAATTATTCTAAATTTATTAGATATATTAGATAACTACAACATTTTATAAGATTGGTTTGATTTATGGACCTATAATTTAGCTATAGTTTTAGAAAAAAATTCAAAAGATGATATTGTACAGACTAAACCGTAATTGTTTCATATTAAATTTGTTTGTTTTATTGGTATGTTCAACTGGGATGACATTATATACATAATCTCAACAATTGTATTCGAACGATATATAAATTGAAGATTTTTTTGCGATAATAAAAGGTCCCAAAAATGCAGTAAATGAACTTTATGGAATTGGTTGTTAGATAGGGCTATCTTTAGGATGAGGATAGATTGTTATGTGTCACTTATATAGTTCAATTTGATAGCTCAAAGAAGAGATGTATATCGAATATATTCTATTCCACAAACCCAATCCCTATGTTTTGTTGTTGTGAGTATTCTTTTGGTGATTTTGGATTATTTTTCCAAAATAGAGAAGAGCAATCGATTTTCTTCAACTCTGAGATAGAAAGGTCATATTCAGTTATAGATAAGGTTTCCTAGGGTTATAACTCTCCAATTTCATATATATTCACAAGCTACCTTTCATTTCTCATAATTTCCTTCAATATATTCCTAGTATGGATTTATGGGTAATGTGGAGCCTTTTTCCTTAGGGGTAAATCTCACTTAGAATGAATTGACTTTGTTGGAGGTATTTATAAATTATCTACCAATATGTAACCAAGATAAGTGATAATAGTGGATTGGTATGACAATATCACATTCACCTACACTTGATTATTTGAATTTTCATCAAAATTATCACCCAACCTAAAATGAAACAAAATCAAGTTTGTTTCTGGAAGAAAACTAAGCCTTAGTTTTAAACATGTTCCTTATAAAAGGGACCTTAATTTTTTCCCAGGGGGTTGACAATTAGAATAGTCCAATTGTTGGTACTTCCATTTCCGCTTTGCCATGGCATCGACAACATGTTTTTCAAAGTGTCTGATGTGGTAGAGCTCCACCTATGATTGGTTCTTCATCAGCTTTGTGATTCTTATTTTCCTTGAGATCATACCCTGGCTTGATGCATTTGGAACCTTTACTACTTCCAATGCATGCTTTCTATTAATCTCAATAATGAACTGTATTAAACCCCAACCCCATTCTTTCAACAATGTTTGATGAGTGGAATAATGCTTGGGTTTTTGCACTCACATGCATGGGCCTTCCCCATTCTCCCATAAAGTTTCCTTCTTGGTCTTTTTCCACCACCGTAGTGGTCTCCTTGCCCTATTTTATGATTTCATAATAATTAAGATTCACCCATCCTCTAGGGAGATCCTCCATCATGTCTCTATGTGTTTTGTTTTTGTCAACACACTTGGCGTTATGGGTAAGGTCTCTTCAATACTTCCTATTTCGAATCAAATATAGGTAAATTGTCTCTATGTGACCATTGTTGACTTCTTGAAGATATATATACTCATACCCTTCTAGATGACCCAACATTACATGAGGTGGACAATGTGGCCTATCTCCCCTTTTAGAATCTTCTTCAACCATTCAACCTTAGACATAGAGAAGAAATTTGGACTCCACTGAACCACTTTTAGTTCACATCATGCTGACTTGGTTGTGCAATAGTATCCTAGTGTGCATATAATGTGCTCCACCTTTCTTCGGTACTGGAGCATTCACCATTGTCCATAAAATGCATGTACCTTCTTCATGTATTCACCATTCATGTCTTGTTGTTTATCATCCACATTAATATCCATAGCTTGGGTGTTACACACGCATGTCGAGTTGATTGATATTGCTCTGTGCACTGTCATCCTTCCCTTCTCTGGCCATTTTATATGTATAATTTGTTTAGACTTTCCATCGGGTCAAGGTTTCCAACATCAAGTGTCTTCCTCCTTCATATGCAAAGATTTTGACATCTGAAAAGATTTTTGCACCACCGAGAGTAGGTGCACATAATTCCTCTACCCCATTTTCTTTTCATCTAGATACACTCTCCACCCTTAGATTGTTGATTTCTTCTTCAACTAGATTAGTAACTACACCTATGAGCCTCAGAACACTTGACACCCAGTTGTTCCACCAAGACATCATGCCCATTCCATAAAGGATTCCTTTCTAGGATTTTGTTTGTAGGAGCATCTGTGAGTCATTCATTGCTCCCCAGAGCCTAGTCAATTGGAGGCCTAGACCCATTTTGTATGATTTTTTAGTTTTTTCTCATTTCCTCACACGATATAAACCTCTTGGTAGTCATGTATTCCTACCTATTTTGCATGAGTATTATATTATTCCAGTTCTGCATCTAATTATACACCCACACCAACATCATGTAAAATTTGCCACTTGTTCTAACATGACAAGTTAGATTAGACTTTGCTTCTTGCCACACCCCACATGAACTTATGGGTGTTTTTTTTATTTTTGTGCATATACTTGTCTAATTTTGTCTTCTTAGGATCATGTAGGTTTAGTTGTATGAGACTACCAACTTGATTAAGAACAATTTAAATTTCATACAAAAGTTTTAGATGGACATTCCATAAATGTCACTTTCCACCTTTCTTTCTATCTATGTGTATGTGTTTTGGTTGACTCAACCATAAATAAAAATAACCCATTAGTATTTACTAGGACCATGTTCATCTCAATTCATCCCAACCCACTTGGTTGTTCTCATAAATTGAGTAGGGTTTTAGGGGAGAACATGTGAGAACCTGTTTACACTAAATGAGATTACTCAAGACACAAAACATGATTACTCATTAATTAAAGACAAACCTAGAAAAATGGGTAAATTAAAACCGATTTCAACATTTCCCAATTTCTCAGGGACATTTACATAATGCTCAATATCCTTTACAATTGTCGTGAGCCTCATCTACAACAAAAAAATTACAAAGGAACACGATCCACATATTTCATATATATTATCATCACATGCTATCAAAAGCTTGATTATATCAAAACATCATATAAAAGCATTTCACCCAGACCTAAGAGTACAAGGACGACTCTACAACACACTAGACAACTAAAAACAATCTCTAGGGTTCATCACCTCATATTCTCCTTGCTGCCAGAGTCTACTATTGCTACTTTTGATCACCTATAAAGTTTTGGTGAGCCACAAGGTGAGACCCAGTCCCAGTGAGAGATATAATTCTCTCCAACAGATATTGATTATAATAGATTATTCCAATTGTAAAATAAATTGATCAGATGAAGTATTTAATAATCAACTAAGCAGATTGAATAGTTCAAGCATGCTAAATAGATTAAGCAATTAATTTTAATAATAAGCATGATTTTCAATGTATATGTCATGCTAACAGCTTGAGAAAACTAGTAGCATAAGTACTTCTAACATCATGAATATATCTCTAGCATAACATGGATGTCAACATTGGTATTTTTAATAAAGTTAACCCATCTAAATCAGAAGTAGAGCTGACATCATAAGCACAACTAACTGTATAAGCTTGTTTAGCAGTTTAAGCATCTCTAATTACAATGGAATGTCTAGAAATATTAAATAGAGCTAACATCATCCTTTTAACTATCAGTGCCAATATATCTGACAACATAAGCATGTTTATAATATAATAATAACTACAACATAAGCATATTTATCATATCTTATAGTACTATACATTATGTCTATGTAAGGAAAGTAAACAAGGGTTATCATCCAATATGAAGCATCGTGTATAACCCTAGATAGATATCCTACATGGATGAATTACATCTTTCATTACTGCCCTGAGGATTTCAGTCGTACCATCCAAATCCAAGTGACCTCTACTAAGTCAAAATCAGTGCCATACAGGATCTATGGAAGAGTCAGACTCAATGATCTCACCAACAACTCTCGATCAGTACGAGAGACAATGCAGAGACATATCAGTCAACTGTCAACAATGACAAATAGTCAATTGAAAACAACTAGCCCACCATGGTATAGGTCACTGAGCTAGATAATAGCTTACGCATGGCCATTCTATAAGAGGCATCATGTAGTTATGTTGCTACCTTTCACACATCACAATATCACAATATCCAAGGCATGACCAAAGTTGTCCTCAATTGCTTGATATTAGGGTACCAAACTATCCCCGCATATTCAACATTTTGCGCTCTAAGTTTACCGTAGGAGTTACTCGCTTCACCACCCAGCAAGAGCTAACACTAGAATGGATCTATGGCATAGGGCACTACATGATTAGAATTTCACTTGATTCATTATTTCCAATTGGGTAAATTAAGGTTGCATCATACAAGTGGACATACAAACCCTAATTCATCTCTAACTAACATTGCTATATAACAATTTTAGAAGATATAAAATGTATGAGACATATTGTTCTGGATATCATTGTCACATGATGCTATTCACTTGCCATTCATGAGACTTTACTTGTCATTAAACAATCATAGGATATAAATCCTTAACACAATATCATAGGGTATCAACTCCTGTCAACAAAAGAGGATTATACCTCATTCAGGGCTAAACCATGCCGAAAGGTTATTAAGACCATCATATCATTCCATGAAAGTTCATCATTATCTTTTTATTCCTTATAACATGGCTCAACAAACACCACCACTCATGTGATGCACAGGCTCAACATGATGTTGCAATAAATAGCTAAAAGATGTTTATAGGATAACATTTATTTTATTATATCAACATAAAAGGAAGTTATATGTTTGGTCATCATCACACTAATAGTATACAAGTTAACCATAAGAAAGCATAAATCATAAAGCTGTAATGACCACTAGTTAATACATTAGAGTTGAAATCAATCATTAGGAAGGATATTACATCATTATATTAACCATTCAAGGAAGGGTATCATAGATAATTGCCATCATCTATTATCATTAGGTTTAGGTTCAATAAGATAGATTATTTTAATGTTACAAATCAACACTCATACCCAAACCCTAACTCATGGAATCCCCACTGGATCATGGATGCATGGGGTGAAGCATCATTATCACATTCGATACCA